>BJCO01713025.1:0-12469 GCA_018326465.1 Flaveria floridana | reverse complement strand
GTGGACATAGGTTCCATACCTTTTGTCTCTTGAATTGAAGCAACTCCTCTTGCATTGCTTCAACCTAACTGTTGTCCTTGAGAGCTTCCTTCACCTTCTTGAGTTATATCTGGGAGGAAAAGCATGAGTATAAACAGACATTACCATTATGAGTTTATCTTCTAGTTCTCATACCTTCTAAGACATCCCCAATGATGTTTTCAGCTGGATGAGTGTTATGAATCCTGAGTCTTAGAATCACATCTAATTGCATAGATATATTCAAGTTTGAAAGGTTCTACTTAGGATTATGATCATTGATTCCATCCGATGTCTAACATTTCTTCAATGAGGACTGATTGAATGAGTAAATGACAACATCAATGTTGTTTTGCTGTGAAACAGTATTAACAGTTGCCTGTTACTCCAGATTACTGTTTTCATCAACTTGGTGTTGAGAGTTTGAGTTGTTAGCTGATGAATATTGAGGTTCCACTGACTGACAACTTGTTGAAGCTCCACCATTTCCGATAATATTCAAGCTTTCAGGACTTGCAGTATTGGGAGCTTGTTCTTCATGTCTTCTTGGAGAAATTGGAATAGGTCTGGGTGACTCAAACAGTTGATCACCAGAGAAGTCATTTTGAGTTCCTGTTCCAGCGATGGTTTAGAATAGTTGGGAAATAATTCTAAGTCAAAAATATGGTCAGGGCCATTCCCCTTAACACAAGGAGTGTGCTCATGTACAATAATGTTAGATGATTCTTCAAATTGTTGATTCTTAATGTTGTATAGTCTATAAGATTTAGAGCTTGAAGAGTATCCAACAAAAATAGCATCATCATACTTTTTAGCAAATTTTGCCAAATTGTCTTTTGTGTTAAGTATGGTACACTTACTGCCAAAGGACCTTAGAAAGCTAATGAACGATGGCCTCTTTTACCATAGCTCATACGGGGTTTTTCTATAGGGCATAACATCAAGAACTCTATTGTGCACATAGCATGCAGTGCTGACTGCCTCCAACCAGAAATTTAGAGGTAGCTTTGAATCAGCTAACATAGTTCTTGTAGCCTCAATAAATGTCATGTTCATCCGTTCAGCAATACCATTCTATTAAGGAGTTCTAGGTGCACTATATTGTCTGGTAATCCCTTTTGAGTTACAGAATGAGTCAAGAACTTGATTCTTAAACTCAGTCTCCTGATCACTTCTGATTGTCTTTACCTTATGATCAATTTGATTTTCTATTTTAAGAATAAAATATTTTAACATTTCAGCAGTTTTATCTTTAGTTCTTAAAAAGAATGCCCACGTGAATCTTGTAAAATCATCAAATATCATAAGGAAATATGATTTCCTTCCAATGCTCATTATACTTGTGGGACCAAAAAGATCCATGTACAATAAGTGTAATGGAGTGGTGATGGAATTAATTTCTTTGGATTTGTGGATTGCCTTATCTTGCTTTCCTTTAAGACAAGCAACACAGTTGTCTTTACAGAAAAACTCCTTTTTAGGCACTCTATCTATCAAGTTATTTTTAACCAGTTTATTCATGGTTTTAAAAATTAACATGACATATTCTTTTATGTTAAATAGTTGATTCATCACCATTTGCTTTGGAAAGAAAGCATGACACTTCTCCTAGTAGGGAAGTATTGTTCATATCCAGCTTGTACATATTCCCTTTCCTAGGAGATCTAAGAAGCACCAACTCCTGAGAAATTAATATACCAGGTTTGAGGATAATGCACTCATGTTCTATGAATAGCATTTGGTACTTTTGATCATCGAACTAAGAAACACTCAAGAGATTGTGTTCAAGCTATTTCACAAAGTGTACTTTGTCAACTTTTAATTTACCATTGGATACATTACCTCTACCAGAAATGTATCCTCCAGCTTCACCTCTAAATTGAACAGGACCTCTATCAAACTTTTGAAATTGTTGAAGAAGAGATCCGTTTATCATATGCCTGGGGCATCCACTATCTACAATCCAAATATTTCCATTTTTGTCATGCGGATGTCCTGCACATAAGGTGAAATGATTAGTTTTATTAAAAGCCCATGCCTTATTGGTCTAGGGCTCTTCCAATGTTGATGACATAATTGAAGCAAAATATATACATGGGGGTTCAACTATGGTTTGGGAAGAAGATGTTTGGGCTGCAACATCTTGTCTGATCTTCCATTCCATCCTATGGTTGATCAGTGTAGATGAGACTGAAGAGGCTTGAGTAGCATGACAACCTTCCAAGGCTTCTCTGTTCTCAGAAGAAGTTATCACCACCTTTTATTACGAAGCAGTCTTCTTCTAGGAATATTTCAAAGGATTCTTTTTATTCCTTTGCTTGGTCTTGGGCTTGTCTTTTGAAGCTATTTTCCTTTTGGAAGAATGAATTTCTTCCGAAAGTAACTTGGCTTCGGAAACAAGCTTTTCTTTCTTTAACATTTGAACCATATGATAAGGTCCAAATGTGAAACCTTCCTTGACTCCTTCTTTCTTAACATTATTTGTATAATGTGTGCTTACAGGATTGTAGTAATAATCTTTGGCCATATGATTGTTCAAGCCACATATTATGCATTCAATGTTAACTTTAGTAAGCATGAAGGCTATTGTTTCTTGCACTTCTTGTCTTCTTCGACAGCCTTACCCTTTAACTTTTGATTCTTCAAGTGGACAGGAGTACTGGTATTACCCTTTTTTCCTGAATCAGAGTTTCCAGCCACTTGGAATCTAGCTAAAATGAACACACCCTTTTGTCTAGGGCCTATTTTTATCTTGGACTCAGCCACCGTCTTAGCAATTTTCTTAGCTGCTTTGATCTTGTTCTTTCTATCTTTGGTGGTCAGGGGTTCATCCTCAGCTATGTGGATTAGGTTCTCTACCTTATCCTTCATTGTGGTGGTCGCCATTATTACATCATTCTTCTTCTCAAAGGAGAGTGGATTAGCAGTTGGAAACTCTTGCTCATCAGTTCCACACCTTGGTTGTCTTATAGACACATAAGAATATAGTGGAGCAGTTTTATTGGTTCCCAATCCACTCTTATTTTGATAGCACACCTTTGAGTGGGAGGATGATGCAAGAATGGTGTTGAAGTTATGCTCTTGAATAGCATACTTCTCTACTTTTGGCTTAGTTATTACTAGTTGGGCTTAAGCCTCAGTCAACTTAGAAACCAAATCTTTTATTTGAGTCCTGTAGTTTGAGTGTTCAAGCTTTAAATAGGAGACAGTTTTCTCTAACTCATCAATTTTAAGTTAATAGTCAGATTACTCTCTTGAAGTCAGCTTTTAGTATATTTAAAGACTCAATATCATACTTGATTTCCATGTTATAGTCATAATACATTTTAACCTTAGCTATACAAGCAGGAGTACAGAGTGTTCATCTACCTTAACATCATCGGTTCTAGCCATGGGATCTTGAATAGGGGTTACATCCTGCACCATGAAGCTCCATTCAACTTCCTGAGCAACAGCTGCAGTTTACTGCTCAGTTTGCTTGGTTGCAGCCTTTGGGATAGCATGATCTTGAGAGGCTTGAGTAGCTTCAGGATTAGATCTTGGAGCTTTGAATTCCCTTGTAAAATGACCAAGTTGGTTTTAGTTGTAACATTTGGCTTTTGACTTATCAAACCCAAACTTGGTGTTAGTCAGGTTCTGTGGGAATTGCCTTCCAGTTCTCTTGAAGAACTTCTTTGCTCTGTAGGTTAAAAGAGTCATCTGTTGGACAATGTCCATGTATTCAACATCATCTGGACCGAAACACTCTAGATCGTCAAAGCAGAATTGAAAATCACTATATTATTCATTTCCTGAAACAAAAGCACAACTTTCCTGAAAAGGACTTTATTGTGCTTGTTGAGACCTGGGTTTCTCTATAAATGTGATGTAAGGCCCTGAGGAGTGAGATGGCTTTTGATTGTTGTTCAGGTACATCTAGGGTTGGGGAGTTCTTGACCCTTCAGTAACATATAGGGCATTGCGGATAGTAGGGATTAAGCTTCTATTAATCTGATGGCCCTTATGAGTCTCCATCTCCATATGGTATCCATCAAGGATCCCATACAGTTCAGTCAAGGTGAGTGTGTTCAAGTTTTCAGTTCTCTTGATAGAGACATAATAGAAAGTCCACTCATGAGGAAGTGCACTTATTAATTTTCTAACTATGTCTCTCTTCTCAAAAGTCACACCCATAGATTGAAGAGATGCAATTAAGTACACGTATCTGAAGTATTGTTGGCCTAAGGTCTGACAAAAAATAAGTGAACTTTTCAAACTCTGCTTCAGTACATCTTTCTTGGACTCTTTGGATTCTGAGGAACTAGAGTACATTAATGTTAAAGCATCAAATAGTTCTTTGGCTGTAGTGCAATGCTCAAAGCCTACCATTATGGAATTTGATATGGTAGTGAGCCATACAGTCATTGCGTTGCTATCGATGTCCATCATCTTAAAGTCTTCATCTGAGTAGTCTTCAATTTCTTTTTCAATCATAGTACCATCAGCAGTTGATGATGCCATTTTTGGCTTGTAAGGGCCATGAGTGATAGATATCCATATCCGACTGTCTTGATACTTGATGAATCCTTAATACGTTGACACTAGCGTCTGAAGTTATCAGAAGTGATAATAGAAGCCTTAGTGATGATTTCCCATCTCAGTCTTAGAATATATTTTGTTGAGGGCCATTTGAGTAACGTGAGTGAGAATGAAGAAATAAGGTGATTTGGGATGGTTAGATCTCACAATCAAGAGCCTGGATACTCTGATACCAATTGTAGAATCGGTCATGATCTCTCAACACAATATTTTCTCTTAAACTCACTAAGTTTCACTCTTGATGATGCAGAATCTGAAACTAAGTTGATGATAATATACTAAGTTAATGAACACAAAGAAACGGTTTTTCATGATACTTGTATATATTACTTCTCAACTTAGTGTTTACAAGACTCTTACAAAGCATGCATAATGAGTTACACAGAGAAACTACATATACTACTATCTACAATCGGTTATACTTTAAAAACCAGCTGGAACTTATATCTAAACACATACTACATTGCTAGACATAAGGTATCTAAGATAAAATACTATCCTAGATTAGCTAGTCATGACAGGTCGATAACTTACCTTTTGTTACCTACTAAAGTTGGTAACTGTACTTACTGATAAAGGTGAACAGTGGAATAAAGTATGGTCAACTACATGGGCGTGGGAAAATGCCATGTAGTATATCAGACTTGTTAGTCAAGCCATACTTATGTCCACTGGTCCATAGTTAGTTCTTCCAAAGGTAAAATGCTTGGGAAGAATAAAGTCTTCCGAAACCATTTATACTTCGAAAGAGTTAACTTCTTCCGAGACTTCAGCAAGTGTTGTACTTCGGAAGGAGAACTACTTAGTCTCATAAGACTTAGTTCTTCCTTTAAAAGTTCTTCATCTTTAAGCTTCGAAAGATCTTTAACTTTGCTTTGGAAGAGCATCTTTATCTTTGGAAGTCTTTGCTCAGTTGCACTCAAAATCTTCTAAGTGTAGTTTTGATTGCACCAGCCTTATTTGATCTAATAGGTTGGGAACCAATGAAACTGATCCACCACATTCTTATGTGTCCATAAGACAACCAAGATGTGGAACTGATGAGTAAGAGGTTCCAACTGCTCACCCACTACCCTTTGTGAAGAAGAATGATGTAATAATGGTGACCACCACATTGAAGGATAAGGTAGAAAACCTCATCCACACATCTAAGAATGAACCTATGACCATCAAAGATAGAAAAACTAAGATCAGGGCAGCAAGGAAAACTACTAAGAAGGTGACTGAGTCTAAGATGAAAATAGACCCAAGGCAAAAGGGTGTATTCATCTTAGCTGGATTCCAAGTGGCTGGAAACTCTAATTCAGTAAAGGAATCTAGTACTAGTACTCCTGTTCAGCTGAAGAAACAGAAGTTAAAGGCGAAGGCTATTGAAGAAGACAAGAAGTGCAAAAAATAGCAACCCTCATGCCCCATTAAAGTTAACACTTAGTGCGTAATCTATGGCTTTCATAATCATATGGCTAAAGATTGTTACTACAATCCAGCAAGCACACATTATACAAACAATGTTAACAAAGAAGGAGTCAAGGAGGGTTTCATATTTCGACCTTATCATATGGTTCAAGTGTTAAAGAAAGGAAAGCTTGTTTCCGAAACCAAGTTGCTTTCGGAACAAACTCATTCTTCCGAAAGGAAAATAGCTTTGGAAGACAAGCCCAAGAACAGACAATGGGATAAAAGGAATCCTTTGTAATCATCCAAGAAGAAGACTGCTTTGGAAGAAAGGTGGTGACAACTTCTTCCGAGAACAAAGAAGCCTCAGAAGCAAGTCATGCTGCTCAAGCCTATTCAAGCTCATCTACACTGATCAACCATAGGATGGGATGAAAGATCAAACAAGATGCTGCAGCCCAAACATTTTCTTCACAAACCATAGTTGGACCCGCAGGTATACATTTTGGTTTAAATATGTCATCTACATTGGAAAAGCCCAAGACCAATAAGGCTTGGGCTTCCAATAGTAACTAATCATTTCACCTTGTGTGCAGAGACATCCACATGACAAGAATGGAAATATTTGGATTATGGATAGTGGTTGCTCTAGGCACATGATAGGGAACAAATCTCTCCTTCAATAACTTCAACATTTTGATGGAGGCCCTGTTCAATTTGGAGGTGAAGCCGGAGGATACATTTCTAGTAGATGTAATGTATCCAATGGTAAGTTAAAAGTGGACAAAGTACACTTTGTCAAATAGCTTGAACATAATCTCTTGAGTGTTTCTTAGTTCTATGATCAAAAGCACCAAATGCTTTTTACAGAATATGAGTGCATTATGCTCGAACCTAGGATGACAATTCCTCAGGAATTGGTGCTTCTTAGATCTCCTAGGAAAGAGGATATGTACAAGCTGGATATGAACAATGCTTCCTCATTGGGTGAAGTCTCATGCTTTCTTTGCAAAGAAAATGGTGATGAATCAACTCCTTGGCATAAAAGAATTTGTCATGTTAATTTTAAAACCATGAATAAGTTGGTTAAAAATAACTTGGTACATGGAGTGCCTAAAAAGGAGTTTTTCTATAAAGACAACTATGTTGCTTGTCTTAAAGGAAAACAACACAAGGCATCCTACAAATCTAAAGAAGTTATTTCCATCACCACTCCATTACACTTATTGCACATGGATCTATTTAGTCCGATAACTATAACAAGCATTGGAAGGAAATCATATTGCCTTGTGATAGTTGATGATTTTACAAGATTCACATGGGTATTCTTTTTAAGAAAAATGTATGAAACTGCGAAAACATTAAAATCTTTATTCTTAAAATAGAAAATCAAATTAATCACAGGGTAAAAACAATTAGAAGTGATCAAGGGAGTTCTTGACTCGTTTTGTAACTCAAAAGGGATTACAAGACAATACAGTGCTCCTAGAACTCCTCAACAGAATGGTGTTGCTGAAAGGAGGAACAAGACATGTATTGAGGTTGTAAGAACCATGTTAGCTGATTCAAAGCTACCACTAACTTTCTAGGCAGAGGCATTTAGCACTACATGCTATGTGTAGAACAGGGTTCTCATTGTTAAGCCTTATGGAAAAACGTCTTATGAGTTATGGAATAAGACGCCACCGTTCATTGGCTTTCTAAGGTCTTTTAGCAGCAGGTGTACCATACTTAACACAATGGACAATTTAGAAAAAATTACTAAAAAGTCAAATGATGCTTTCTTTGTTGGGTATTCCTCAAGCCCTATAGCCTATAGAGTATACAATATTAAGAATCAATAATTTGAGGAATCATCTAATATTATTGTAAATGAGCACACTCTTTGTGTTAAAGGGAATGGCCCTGACCATATCTTTGATTTAGAATTGTTTTCCAACTATTCTAAACCATCTTGTAAGAATGTGTTAGCTGGAACAGGAACTCAAAATGACTCCTCTGATGATCAACTGTTTGAGTTACCCAGATCTATTCAAATTTCTCCAAGAAGACATGAATAGCAAGCTCCCACTACTGCAAGTCCTGAAAGCTTGAATATCATAGGAAATAGTGTAACTTCAACTAGTTGTTAGTCTGTTGGGCCTCAAAACTCATCAGCCGACAACTCTAACTCCCAACACCAAGCTGATGAAGACAGTAATCTAGAGGAACAGGCAACTATTAATACTGCTTCATAGCAAAATAGCATTGATGGTGTCACTCATTCATTCAATCAGTCCTTATTGAAAGAGTGTGAGACATCAGCTGGAATCAATGTTCACAATCCTACGCAAAACTTTTCAAACTTCGATCTATGTATGAAACTTGATGTGATTCCAAGACTCAGGATTTACAACACTCATCCAGCTGAGAACATCATCAGGGATGTCTCAAACGATATGAGAACTAGAAGACAGACTCATAATGGGAATGTCTGCTTGTACTCGTGCTTTCTCTCCTAAATGGAACCAAAGAAGGTGTAAGAAGCTCTTAAGAACAACAGTTGGGTTACACCAAGCACCTAGGCTCTGGTATGAGACAATGTCTCAGTTTCTTCTGAAGAATGGCTATACCAGAGGCACCATAAACAAGACATTGTTCATAAAGAAGTCTAGGAAGGACATGTTGCATGTACAAGTCTATGTTAATGACATTATATTTGGTTCATCTAATAACCAAATGTGCAAAGACTTTGAAAGCATCATGAGGAAGAAATTTGAAATGAGTTCCATGGGAAAGATGGATTTCTTTCTAGGAATTCAAGTGAAATAGATCGAAGAAGTGTTCTTTATCAATCAATCTAAGTATGTCAAGGACATCTTAGAAAAATTTGATATGAAAGATTATAAGCCAGCCAAAATACCTATACAAAGAAATCACAATCTTTGTCCTGATTTTTAGGGGGAGGACACTGATCAGCATTAGTACAGGGCAATTATTGGATCTCTAATGTATCTCACTGCAAGTAGACCTGGTATCATGTTTGCAACCTGCATTTGTGCAAGATATCAGGCTTCTCCCAAGGTGTCTCACCTAATTGCTATCAAGAAAATTCTTAAATATCTTAACAGAGCTCCTAAACTGGGCCTTTGGTATCCTAAGAATAAGTATTTTAACTTTTATTGTTACACTGACAGTGGTTATAGTGGCTACAACATTAATAAGAAATCAACATCAGGAGGATGTTAATTTCTTTATGGAAGGATAATCTCTTGGCAATGCAAGAAGCAATCATATGTCTCTACATCAACTACTGAAGCTGAATACATTGTTGTTGTAAGCTGCTCTACTTAACTGCTATGGATTCAGAATCAGATGTTAGACTATGGTTTTAATTTCATAGAGACTCCTATCCAAATATACAAAAAGAATGCTATTTCTATCATAGAAAATCCAGTCAAGCACTCCAAGACAAAACATAGTGACATCACGTATCATTTCATTTGAGATATAAATGACAAAAACTTTGATTAAACTAGTCAAAGTTGATTCACATGAACAATATGCTGATTTGTTCACCAAAGCCTTTGATGAACAAAGATTTAAGTATTTAATTACGGCTATTGGGATGATTAACATCGACTAGTCAATCTTCTTTGAAAATCTTTTGAAAATATGTCTTGTCTAAGTTGTCTATTTACAATCGAAGCCCTGTCACAAAAGGTTTTCTCCAAAATTCTCTAAGAATAAATTCTTCTGAAGAAAAAATTATCCTCAGAAGAAATCCTTATTCATCTTCCAAAGACAAATTCCTCTGCATAAGTGTTCTCTTTTGAAGAGTTCTTAGCATCGTAAGATCATTTGATCATAGATCAAATTTTCTTCCGAAGGCTACTAACTTCTTATCTCAGAAGAACACTTTACTCTCGGAAGCAAATTTGCCTTCAAGACATAATTTGCTTCGAAAGATAAACTGGCTTCAGAAGACAATCAAGAAAGAGAGACACAAGTGTTCTCTCGGAAGCAATTTTACTCACGGAAGAAAACTTTACTATGTAATAGAAATCTTTGGGACCCACTCTGCAAAAAGAAGATTTTATTGATGATTGTCAGAATTTTTAACGGTCTTTCTTACCGCCCCTGTCATTCGAAACCCAAAACGTCTTTTCACCTTATCGTTTTGATTTTTAACCACCATTTAAATATTTCCAACTTTCTTTCTTTACTTTCTTTACCTTCTTTACCACTGTAAAAGCCTTAAAATTTCCATTATCATCTTCACTCAATCTCAAATTACTACTCTCAAACTCCTTCAAATTGTATTTTCATCAAAACAATGGCCTTGAATCCCCAACACAACCAGATCGCCATCCTTGACTCTTCCATGGATGCTGACGCCATCCTTGACTCTTCCATGGATGCTGATTTTGCCCCAATCATCCAATTCCTAACCCAATTTGCATACTTTACTGCTCTCACTGTTAACCCCACCATCTACTCAAACCATATGGCCGATTTCTGGGCTAATGGTCAAAACCAAATGCTCAACGGTCAAAGGGTTATCCGGTCTAGAGTATGCAGACAAGAGATTACTTTCAGTGAATCCACCATGAGGAAGCATTTAGAGCTTCATGATGAAGGCGCCCCCATTGAGTTCCCCAAACAAGATTTGGAAGACACATATACCTATGGAGGAGAGATCAGCAAGTCCACAGTCTATAAGTTTAACTTCTCCTATAACTGGAAGTTCTTGTTACATGTCATCCTACACAGCTTGTCTAACAAGTCATGGGGATGGGATCAAATCCCTTATGATTTGGGCTACCTAGTCCATGGGTTAGTAAAGGGCCTTAGATTCAACTACTCTCACTTTATGCTGAATAACTAAAAAGGTAATCTCACTAGGAATACATTTTATATGTATCGTATGTATATCCAGCACATAATCATTTATGAGTTGGATCAGGATAAGCTAGAATATGCAGATGTTCTATTTGTTCCCCAAATGAGGTTTGGTATCTTTAAGATGCTAAAGAAGATATCCACCAACTTTACTCGAAGGTTCTCTAACCTCCTTCCAAGTATGCTTGAGCCAATGGCTCCTAGTGATATCCCTGCAGACCTAGCAGGTGATGAACCAACACCAGACCCCACCACTTCATAGCCAATCACTTCTTCCACCTTATCAAGTTCACCTACCAAAGACGCCCTATACGTACCCTTGTTTAATCTACTCTGATTGAACAAGTCCCCTCTGTTCAAATCAAAAAGGCTAGAGTGGAATAAACGGCTCCTACTTAGCTAGAGTCCAACCATCCTCCATAATTGACCTCAATATCAATGTTAAGTCCCTTCAGTCTTAACTTGATGAGCCCATTGCCCAAGCTTCAATCCCTCAGGGTGAGTCCCAACACTTCCCTAAGCAGCCAAAAGGGGACACCCACATCACTGGCTCAATGCCACTATGTTGACCATGGTCTAGGGTCATTAGGTATAACTTCTATATCCTTCACCTAACCTATTAACCTAATATGATGAAGATCACATGTTTCCTCAGGGCCATGATGTTTATCTACCACACCACTCTCCAGATCAACTGAGCCCTAGGGAACCTCTAATTTCTAGCCCATATCAGTTAAGCCAAACTGAGGTGAGTCCCACAGGTATGGAGGAGACTCATGTAGACTCAGCTGCCACTACTGAGAGTGTCTCATTGACCTTTGAGGACAGTGGTAACATAACTGAGATTGAGTCTATAGCAACCTTGCCAATTGATATCTCTAAAAGGGACATCAGTCTGCAAGGGAAACAAAGGCTCCAAGAAACCACATCTAGTGATAAAGATGAATATACTAGGTATGTTACCTCATCTCCTTGTGATTCTTCAAAAGAAGATGAGGGAAGTTTGCAACTCACCATTCAGTACCTACTTTCTACAGTCTCAAACCTTGAATTCAAGGTTAGAACTTTAGAGAATGGGTCTACCACTCAGCAACTTAAGATTGAAAATCTCAAGGTCAAACTAGATGTGAAAGGATCTCAGCCTCTAGTTTGATCAATTAGGTTGTATTCGCAGTGGATTTAGCATAAGAATTAAGCAAATTATACTAAGAACACAAGAGATATATCAATGTAACAGTAGGTTATAGAGAAAGAGAGGAATTCTGCAAAAAAGGTGTTTTCTATTAGATCACGCTTCGGCAAGGATTACAATTAGGTCATCTTCCTTTTATAGGAAGAATGACGTCAGCTGATGTCACTTGATGGTGACATCAAACCGTTATTTTAACAAACTACTGAAACTACCTTAACTACTGAAGATGTCAAACAGCTGACATCTTCTTACACAATGCTAAGTGTTAAACTTATTACAACAGCTAAAAAGAAACTACTAAAAACTACAACGACTGAAGAACATACTCTTCAGTCATTTTACAAACTACTGAAATAGAAAATACAACTACTGATAAGAAAAAGCTGAAAGGTAAACCATCACAAC
>BJCO01713021.1:0-10738 GCA_018326465.1 Flaveria floridana | reverse complement strand
AAAGTCAAGGTTTTTCATGGAATCAAAGGTTTCTACCTTACTAGACCAGGGATATATAGTAATTATGCCATTTAAGGGTGACAATGAACTTATGGGAGTCGGTTATGAAGTTTTGTAAAATTTACAGTTTTGCCCCTGAAGTTTCAAAATTGACAATTTCTACCCTTAAGTTTGGTTTCTTGCATTAAGTGTCCTCTATTCATAAAAATCAGGTTCAAGACCTTAATTCAACTTAGTTTCAAGAATTTCTAATTAAAATTTCAGTTTATAGACTCGGTTTCTAAAATACGCGTTTAGCGTTGTCGGTTACGGTAAAACCGAACGGTTTAAAATGGTTATTTATGAGTTTTCACCTTTTTGGAGTCTAAGTCCAGTAGATATTTCTTAAAATCATTTTCATTAGTTTCAAACCTTTTAGACTATAAAAATTTGTCTCTAAAAGTAGAAAGGCTCGTTTTTACGTTTAAACCGTTAAAACGCGTTTTTAGTCGGGTTTGACCATTTTAAAGGCTTGTTTGACCAACCATTTGACTTTTGTGGTTATTTTATCTATTAACCTACTCGAAAGTCATGATTTTTATAAGTTGTAACATTTAACCCATTTATCTTAGATTTTCCTTAAAAACGTCTCTCGGTTTACACCCGGTTTCATCTAAAATCCACTTAAATTACCCTTTTGACCTCTAAAACTTTTCATTGACTCCAGAACACTTTATTTATCCATTTAGAACCTGGAATTCTCTTTAAAACGTTTATGGTCCATGTTTCCCATTTTTAAGTCATTTTATCACGTTTTCGGGTCCCGAAAGTGACCAAACTAGGCCTAAACACATTATGTCCTTTGTTCCAGAGGTCATGCCATGTTATTAAAATTAATATACACCAAAAATTACTGAAATAACAGTCCCAATCGTTGCCTAGTTGTTCTATACATCCATGGACTTTAAAACATGTAGAAAGTGTCATAAATAACCATTACACTTGTGTAAATCCTTGTAACTTGAGTTTAACCATTACTAAAACTTTATCTAACTTAAAAATCAGATTATTAGGGTGTCTTAAAAGTCATTTTGAGCAGATTACAACCCTTGTCTAAGAGGTTTTCAAGAAATGTCTAAAGGAAGTTGTTACTAGTAGAAAGAGTGATTATTCAAGGTGTAAAGCATGTTTGTACCACATGCATGTGGTGTACACACTTTGAGACTTCAAAAACAGGTTGATGATGGTCTTAAAACCCATTTATATGCAGGTTAAATGTTTGGTTTTGAAGGGTTACAAGATTCACAAGTGCATGGAGACAAAAACACCAAAAAGAGGGTTTTCAAGGGGTAAATCGGATTCTACCCCTTGGAATGAGCATTTTAACGTGTGGTATACCTTAAAGAACATGGGGAACTCCTCAAGAACAAAGTGAGGGTGAGATGTTTCTACTACAACAAGAAAAAGATAGGTTTTTAGGTAAAAATGAAGACAATCTTAAGAAATGACCCAAAACCGACATAGTGAGCTTACACACGATGTATCTTACGGTTTAAGAGGTGTAGAACGTCGTGGATGGTTGAAATATTCTTGGATGAGGCTGGAGAATCTCGAACAAGAGCTGGAACCGCAAGCTTTGCACGTTCTAGGCTTCAAAACTTCACCAAAAGTCAGCTTACTTGCTATTTGCTGCTGGCCGATTGTTGTTCTTGTTGTTGCTCACGGTTTGGAGTTGAAAAATGGAGAGAATGGAGAGAAATTTTGAGAGGGAGGAGAGTTCTTCAGCTGGGATTTTCAAAAATGAGAGGAAGAGAGAGAAGTATGGCTTTGTGTCTTACAAGATTGAAATGCATGTAATGTGAATGGAGGAACAAAAGGTGGAGTGTGGAAGGAAAGCATGAATTTTCATTGGTGGACTAGGGGAGCGGCCGATTTGGCCTTGTCCTCTAGTGGACTTTTAAAATTTAAGTTTTATTAATTATTTTGTAGTGTAGATTTTATAAAAGGGTAGTATTTTTGGTGGTATAAGTTGTTAGTTAGTAAATTGTCTTATGCATGGTAATGCATGCTAGAACCGAAAATTCAAGTGTGTGGGTGTGTACACATATTTTTAATTGTTTCAATTAGTGCTTTGTATTCTAGCTAAGGTGACTAATCAATATTCCCGGGCATGAATTTTCTAAAAGGCAAGACTTAAAATGACTAAATTCACATAAATCACATAGAATCATGAAAATTGATTAAATAAAAATCAATGATTCTAACATTCTTGATATAATTGAATTGTTTCCATTATTAGTATTCATAAGACGGGATATGATGCAATTGAATTAGGGTTTAGAATAGTGACCTTGGGACCGGTTGTCACAAATATTTTTGAATGTATGTATGATGAATGTTCACATACGAAGGTAAAGGTAATCTATGGAAAGGTATATTTTGTACATAAAACACACAAGGTATTTTGATACGTATAAAATTAGAACTCACTCAGCAACGCTGAATTTTATGCATTTTTAGTTGGCAGGTAAATTGCCGAGGATGGCACGAGGGGAAGCTACTCAGCGAGTCAAGACTGACATCCATTTGTATTTTGATGTTATTGCTGTTTTGTAATGCAATTAAACAATCATTTTATAACTCATGAAAAACATTGTATTGCTTAACAACAGTAGTTATAATGAAAATGAATGGCTTTTGTTAAATGTAATTCCGCTGTTTATTTTATGAAATGTATATTATCATGTATCTTTGGTGCTATGAATGACCAACTGTGAGGTCTCCGAGATAGGGGCCTTACACTGAAGATCCTCTTGACTGCATTCAAATATGACTCTTTGGGGTCTAATTGGTACCTAGGACAAACACACACAACAAACATTATGTCAGGTCTGTTGGTAGTTAAATACATCAAGCTTTCAAAGCTTTCACACAATCTCTTGTTTGTTGAACCAAAAATAATGTCATCAACATAAATTTGGACAACCAAGAGGTCTTGATGATCATGCTTAAGGAAGAGAGTCTGATCAAGTGTTCATCATTTGTATCCATGCTTGAGCAAGAAAGGTGATAGTGTTTCATACCATTTTCTTGGTACCTGATGAAGACCATACAAAGCTTTGTCAAGCTTGTATACCCTGTGTGGGTAATCAGGATCCTCAAAGCCTGGAGGTTGGGCAACATAGACTTCTTTATCAATTTTACCATATAAGAAGGCACATTTCACATCCATTTGGTAAACTATGAACTTCTTATGTGAAGGATAGGTTAGGAAGACTCTGATGGCTTCAATCCTTGTAACTGGAGCAAAGACTTCATCATAGTCTATCCCTTCTTCTTGGGTATAGCCTTGAACTATCAGCCTTGCTTTGTTTCTTACTATGATCCCTCTATCATTAAGTTTGTTCTTGAAAAGCCACCTTGTGCCAATTGGATATTGGCCTTCATGGAGATCAACAAGATTCAAAACTTTCTGCTATCTGGATTGTTAAAGCTTTTTTTGCATAGCTTCAATCCAGCTATTTCCTTTCAGTGCAACAGTGATGTTGGGAGGAACCATTTGTGAAAGAAAGCATGAAAATAAATAAATATTTGCTTCTCCCCTTTTCCTTCTTATGATTCTTTCATTAAGATCACCAATAATGTTGTCTATTAGATGATTCTTATAAACTCTGGATGTTGGAATTGCTGCAATTGGAATGCATGATTCCAAGTTAGTGATGTTGGTTGATGGAGATGGATTCATCTGTGATGGAGAATCAACAAAGTAGTCAAGGTCTTCATCACTTTGATCTTCTGAAGTCGAGTGAAAACCATCTTCAGTAGTTTGTCCCTCAACAAATGTATGCATACCTTTAGTAGGAGGTAAAGGAACATGTGCGGATGTTGTTTGTTGACCTGCTGATGTAATATGATCCTTAGAAGGTAATGCAGCAACTCCAGAAGGTGTAAGATCTACTGATGTAGAAGGAACATCTACTAATGAAGTGTTCATATCTCTGGATGCATTAAAAACTTCTGCAGATGCATAATTATCTGCTGCTGATGCATGATTTACTTCTTTGGAATTTGAAACATCATTTCCATCATACTGGTCAATGGTTATTAGAGATGAAGGGACATGATTAGCAACACTTGAGGTGTGTGCCTGAGGTATTGGAGGATCAGCATTCAATGGCACTTCACTCATATTTTGAGGTACATAAGGATAGTATGTATCCATAGAACCTGAAACATTCAAATAACCAGTGTTAAATGAATTTGTTAATACATCTATGTCAAACAACCATGATGATTCTTTCATAGATTTTGTGAATAAGGATTCATCAAAAGATACATTAGGTGTTTCTTCTATAATGTTTTGATGTGGAATATAGACTCTATATGATTTAGATATTGATGAATAACCAACAAAGAAACCATCATAGGCTTTTTCAAAAAACTTTCCTAATTGTTCTTTTGTGTTTAAAATAGACAGATGACACCTAAAAGCTCTAAGATATCCTATAAACGACTTTCTTTTAAATAAGAGCTCATATGGTGTTTTGTTATGTTCTTTGACAATTAATATCCTGTTTCGAACATTGCATGTTGTGTTCACTGCTTCAGCCCAGAAGGTGATTGGAAAATGTGAATCAGCAAGCATTGTTCTTACTGCTTCAATGAGAGTCTTGTTTCTTCTTTCAATAACTCCATTTTGTTATGGACTTCTTGGTGCACTGAATTGTCTTGCTATGCCTTTGTTTCTGCAAAATGAATCTAAGACATGATTAACAAATTCAGTTCCATTATCAGTTCTTATGATTTTGACTTTTAAATCAAGTTGATTTCCAATCTTGTTGATAAACTCCATTCATATTTCTGATGTTTCACTTTTATGTTTTAAGAAAAAGACCCATATGAATCTAGTGAAATCATAAAGAATCACCAAACAATATTGCATCTTTTCAATGCTTATCACATTGGTTGGACCAAAAAGATCCATATAAAGCATTTTGACTAGTGTTGTATTTGTGTTGACTGTTTTGGATTAATAAGACACTCTATGTTGTTCCTTTATAACATGATGAACAATAAGCAGAACAATAAAATTCTTTTTGTGGTAGACTAATGACCAAGTCATTTTTGAACAGCTTGTTCATGTTCTTCATGTTGCAATGTGCCATCCTTCTATGCCACAGTTGAGATTCATCTTCTGAACACTTAAAAATCAGGCTGCTTTCCTTACTTGTTATACATGTGTTGTTCATATCCAAAACATAAGTGTTGCCTTTTCTTGGTGCTTTAAGAAGGATCCAATCTTATAGAATTTGAAGACCTGGCTTAAGAATGTAACAGTATGTGTTATAAAATAAAGTGGTATAGTTTTGATAACAAATTTGAGAAACACTGAGTAAATTGTATTACAAATTTTCACAATAATTTACTTTCTCAAACTTGAGTACACCATTTGTTACCATTCCTTCACCAATGATTTTACCTCCCTTCTTATCCTCACCAAATGCCACATATGAAGATTTTTTATGTTTAAAGTCATGGAGTAGAGAACGGTTTCCTGTCATATTCCTGGAACATCCACTGTCAACATACCACTTGTTGTCAGCCCTCCATGTATGTTCCTGCACATAAAATGAAATCAATTAGAATGTGGAACCCAAGCCTTAATGAGCTTGGGATAACCACTGGTGTCTAAAATTATCACTCCCTCTTGAATGAGTCTTGATGATTCAGGTTTGACTTTAGACTTAATTAATTCATTTTGTTTTGTTTGTGGTAAGGATGATTCTGTTAAAGATGGGCTTGAAATAATTTGTTCTTGTTTCATAGTCATTTCTTCTTTCATCTTATCTTTGTTTTTGTTCTTCTTTGAATTGGATGAAGAACCTTGATTGAAGAAGGTTTCACCATGCTTTGATTTTGATTGTGGTATTTGAGTACCGTTTTCAAAATGGTCAAAGAACGTTTCATCAGTTTTGACTTTTTCCTCCTTCAACTTTACTTTCTTGTGAGGTGTTTTCAGTTGAGGTGGTTGTTTCTCCTTCTTCTTCTTCTTAGGTTTATCCTCAGCAAAATGTTGCTTCTTTGCTTTGGGCACCTTTTGCTTTTGCTGCTTATTCTTGAGTTTTCAATCTTCTTGACTATCACTTGATTGTGAGTCAGATTCAATCTTTTCAGGTTGCTTCTTCTTTGTGCTCTTTGTCTTGTTCTTTTTGTTGAAATAGTGTTCCTAAATGGAATGGTTATTCTTGTTACAAATGGCTTAATGTTTGTTGAAATAACAATAAGAAGTCATGTGATTGTTCATGATGCAGATGGAACAATAACTACTAAAGTAACATTCATCAGTGTTATGATTATGTATATCGCACCACTTGCAGTATTTATCCTCTTCTTCACTTTCATATTCAACCACTTTCTTCTTTCTTGTCTGCTATTGGGCCCTCAACTCCTTTTCAAATTTGGCATTTGATAAATCCTTGCCATTTCCAAGCATGATGTCAAAGGGTTCTGGCTTAGCATCAGATGATTTTTGTTGCTTAGGATTCACAACTTTTTGTTGCTTCGCCTTTTTGTTGACGGTTGTTGCAGCTGATTATTGCTTCCGTAGATATTCTACGGATGTTGATTGATCAACATGTTTCTTCTTCTGTAGAAGTTCTACTGATGATTTCTTTTCCTTATCTATGGAATTTATTTTTACTCCCCCTGTAGATTTGACATGGTCAACATCTTTAACTGTTGATGATTTTTGCTGTTTGTTTAGTTCATAAAGTCCTTCATTCAGCCGAGTTATCCTCTTGTAAATTGTATTCAACATATTTCTTTGCTTTTAAGGATAAGGCAGCTTGATTTCTTTAAGAACTTTGGGCATGATGGGATCACATGAAACCTTCTTACCCTTACCCAAACCAGCAACTTGTTGCTCATCATGTTCATCAGAATCACCCAAGTCATCACAATCATCAAATTCAAATTCTAAATCATTTTGTTTTAATAACTTTGACTTAGAAGACTCAGTTTCACTCACCTCATTTCATTACCATTTACCAATTGATTAAGTTCAGTTTTTGGTTCAATTTTGGTGCTTGGCACAAAATGGTTTGATAAGTTGTTGGTCATTGAATCAGGTAAAAGGGTACAGTTATCATTCACTAGTCGTGCAACTACATTAAATCCTAACCCGTACTTGTTCTTTGACTTAATATGAGAATTTCACTTCAGTTGATACATGATCAGACATGGATTTTGTTAAAGAGGTGGTCAAATGCTCAACTTGGGCTTTTAAATTGTAATTTTCAGAAACCAGTTTATCTAAATTCTTTTGTAAAGAGGTTATTTGATTTGATATAAATTATGCTCTCTTACATGAGATTCATTCAAAACTATTGTTTCTTTTACTTTATTAGCGAATTGTTGAGCATAGACTCTATATCTCTCAACCTCTTCAACACATTATGATGAACATAGTCTTTCCTATACCTCTCTTTCCATAGATGGGACTTTGTTCTCCATGTTAGCCATCAAAGCTTGATTCTCTTCCAACACCTCCTGCTCATACATGCTCCAATCATATGTTCTATCTTGCAGAATTATCAACCATGTTTCCTTTGTTTTACTTGGTCCTGCTGAGGAACTTATGGCTGGTGGGGATGAGTTTGTAGTTTGAGGATGTTTGAAGTTTCTTTGACTAGCTGATTGCTGATGTCACTAATGTTATTGAGGCTGATGTTTTTGAGATTGTCTCATATCAGATTGCTGATTACATTCCCTGGAGAAATGGCCATATAAATTGCATTTGTAGCATCTCACCTTGGACTTATCAACACCAAATTTTGTTCTTTTACCTGTAGTTGCCAAACTTTTATTCCTTCTCAAATATATTTTGGCTCTATCGGCAATCATGGCCATTTGCCATTGTAGATCCATCTCTTCAACTTCATCCGGATGAAGTTCCTCTAGATCTTACTGGCAAATATGTGCAGGTGTTAGAGTGCTACCCAGATAAGCTTGAAAGCTTGAACTGAATGCTGCAAAAGCTGCTTTCTGTTCTTCTGAGTCCAAAACCATAGTGATTGGTTCTGTTTGATTGTTGTTCTTGTTTGAGGATGATGCCTTTGTTGCAGCAGATGAACTTTTCCCCTTCATCATGTCTTCCTCTATCTTTTCTTGCTGAGTTGATTTGAGAGCTGGATTTGGGTAGCCTTGAGGCATAGAAACCAACTTATTCATCTTCATCACTCAAAGCACAAGAACTTCCATCATCATGATTGGAAATAAAAGCACGTCCAACCCCTTTTGTTTCTTTAAACGGATATGGAGCAATGGGTGTTTTCACACTCTTGTTTCTTGTTTTCTCATCCAGTTCAAGTGCTTCCACCTTAGCTACCAATGTATCTAGCCCGATGGCTTTAAGATCAAGGGTATTCTTGAACATGGACACAGTTTGAGTCCAACTTTCAGGTAAGGTATGGAGCATCTTCTTGTTTAACTCCTAATTGGTGCATTTCAACTCCAAGATATTCATCTCGGTCACCAATTGCATGAATCTGTGGAGTTGTTGAGGAACAGATTCACCCTAAATATGATGAAAAGTTTTATATTAGGAGCAAAGTATGTCCTTCCTGATACTTCGTATTTTATCACCCTTCACAAAGAGTGTGAAGAATCTTCCATAAGGAGTTTGCTGTTTTGTAATTCTCACACCTGATTAATAGGTCTTTAGGTAAAGCCATAGTAAGCATACTATAGGCTCTAATATCAACCATAACTTTCTTTGCATCCTTAGGTGATATATCCTTCAGGCTTATGAGTTGATTATTGTCCTTGTAATCAAGTCCAAGTGTTGGTGGAATATAAGGACCTTCAGTAATGGACACCCATAAATCAGAATTAGTGTAATTCACATGATTTTTGAACCTGATCTTCCATGTTTTGAAATCAACTTTGTTCTCTAACTTTGGAGGTTGATAAGCTGATCCAACAAGTGAATTACTCATTTTAGTTAAATGATTACTAACTAAAACAGAAATTCCTTTGATAATGATCTAATTAATGACGAACTCTTAATTATCAATTAATTAAGTCGTTGAAGTCAAAATTAGTTAATCCTCTTAATAAATTCTCAACTTATATGAGATTGAGGATGTTTAATGATTTGAACAATGATAGATTATTGATCAATAACACCAATTTCGGATGAAAACAACTTTGATGTAGATTAATGTTAGTCGAGCAATGGAACAGTGCTCGTTGAACAATAAATCACTGTTTGATGGTTTTTTAGATGATTACACCAAATTGTTGAGTAGAATTGCTTCATTAGCTATTAATTAGCTTAACTCAACTTGTATATTCATTAATTCGTTCAAAACAACCTTGAATCTGAGTTATGAACTCTCAAGTCATTATCAACACCCTTAAAGCAATGTTACTCAAAATCAACAGATCTAATCAGATAACTGATAGATCTAATGATATAAACAACCTATTAAAAAAATTTAGCACTAATAGATCAATTGATCTAAATCAATGAGCATTCTGCTCTAATACTACCTGTGAATCCAAAGATCAAACAGGGAATTATCAGGTTAGATTATACGAATAGTGATTGCAGAATTATCACTACTCATTTGTTTAATTGATTGATGATGAATGAACAATTGTAATATTAATTAACGAAGAAGAAATCAGTAAATATAAACAAACAAATAGATTTGATTCATACATTTTTTATTAATAGTTGAATAAACAATTACAATTGATCAACAATGATTGATTCAATGATATATGATGAATGCTAGGGTTCTAATGATGATTTTGGTGTATATTGTTATGATTTTTGTTACGGCTGCTAGGGTTTGATGGTAGGTAATGATTCGTAGCAGTCGATTACAATCAGTGCCTAAAAGTGTACACCTAAGCCTCATATTTATAGGCTTAGATATTTATAGTCAGGGTAACAGTAACTTTGTTATCAAGGTAAGAAAGTTACTCAAAGACTGTCTTCATGTGACGTTCTCAGAAGTTGACTTATGACATCACTTTAGTGTTTGACTTGTTGACCTAATGTACTTAGTGTACATGCAAGTGTTGGTCTTCCGGAGAACTTTAGTTTTCCGTTGAACTTTGTTCTTCAGTAGAAGTTGTGTCTTTCATATGGACTTTACCTTCAGTAGAAGTCTTACTTGGGACTTCATCCTCATCAAATTGTTCTTCCGCAGAAGATCCTCGGAAGTACCATTCCTTTGTTGTTTCAGCGGATTATTTACAGAAGTACAGAATGTTTATCCGTAGATAGTTCTTACACTTAGTCAATATGCAAAATTGACTAAGTATGATGTTATACCTGCAATGACACATATATATCAACACAAAATATATGTGTGAACCTATACATATATATTGCATACAAAATGATTAAAGTGTACAAGAATTATGTCACACCCCGGCCCCAAAGAGGCGGGACGTCACGATTAGTAAACAACAACCAAAATGCAGCAGAAACTAAATGGTTTGTTACAAAGTGTCACATGATATTTACATTAAAATATTGGCTTTGTTTCCAATTCACAAGGTGCTTCAACCTACAATCTATAGGTGTCGTGATCAATCTCTCGGTAGATATTTCTTGAAGCTACAGTAACTAAGGCTTCTAGGCTCAACCTTTGTCTTTAACCTCTACCCTCATATCTTGCTTCGGATTTAGGTAACTTCTATAGCTCAACTATTCTCCCTAGCTGTACCTGAAGACATGCTCAAA
>BJCO01713020.1:0-12587 GCA_018326465.1 Flaveria floridana | reverse complement strand
ACTTTTATATTACATGCTTTATCTGATGTACTTTTTACCTAAAGCTGAACCACTTTCCACTGCCACTCTGATAAGTCACCAACCTTTCATGAGTTGGTGAAAAGGTCCATGCTTTTGGTAAACTGTACATTGAGGTCTTAAGTCTGTAACTTTCCACTTTATGTACTATATCCTTTTTGTAATATATTAGGATGTGAGCTATGACATGTCATAGTCACTAGTCAAAAGGCAATAGTATTGCCTTTTGACTCTACATGGATTTTGTTGTCTAGTTCATGTATCCAACTGGCCTTCAAAGTATGGCCGGCTATAGGTTGTAGTATAAGTATTTTCTAGTCCTTATAACTAAGCAAGTTTTGAGTTGAACTTTGTAAACCACTTTGTAAGGAACTAGAAGATCAATATACATTAACCTTGAAAACCAACTGCTTGTGTATTGCTTTAGTTTCTGTCTTATTTACATCTTGTGTTTCTTAGTTCTCTAAACTCATTCTTATCAGTTCCCCATTTGAATTGTTAAGTGTTTATATACACTCTCCTCTTTGTGTTGTTGTGTTGTACAAGTGCATAAGCCCTTCAACCGGTCTTGCAAATATCATAGCATAGGAATGGACGTCAGTCTTTTCCCTGCCGAGTAGCTTCACCCTCGTGCCATCCTCAACAACAATTACCTGCCAACTGAAAATGTATAAAAGTCAGTGTTACTGAGTGAGTTCTAGTTTTAAAAGTATTAAAATACCTTATGCAATGTGTGTATATATATATATGTATATATATGTATATATATATGTATATATATATGAAAGTACTCTTTTTATAAAACTACTTCTCTTACTCTTGTATGTGAGCACGCATTAACTATACAACAAGGTAATGCATTCTTTCTTTACTGTATGCCTTTGTTCATTTCGTACTCTTTTAACTTTATCTTTCACTGTCTATGTGGACCAATGAGCAATACCCTAAACTATATGCGCGAGGAAACTGGTGCTGGGCCTCTGGTCTCTCAATAGGCTATGATCACTGTACAAGGCTGGCCCAGTCACCTAGGGTATGCTGCAAATGTCCGCTAATCTCAATTGATTGGTCCTGTGTGCATCCTTTGGGGTAGCTAACCCGCATCACAGTTGATCTAACGACAACATGGTCGTGCACCTCCTATATGCTTTCAAGACTTTTTAACATTTTAATTAAGTTCCACTTCCCTTTATCATTACTCTTCCACTTTGTTAAGGATAATACTTGCATTTATAATCATAGGCACACCACATAAGTCACACAATAATAATCACTATGACCATGGGAACACTTATAATAATGCAAATATAATAACAATTAAAAACCCGAAGTCAAACTTGGGTCAAACTCTAATGATTCTGTTTTACTTAAAATTTTAGAAAATATTCTAAGTGCCCTAGGTGCATGAGCACTATGCAGGCGCATGAGGCCTGTTTAGGCGCATGGGCACTATTTAGGTGTTTCATCACCTAGGCGTTTGGACCATCTCAGACGCATGGGCACTATTTGGACGTTTGGTCCATACTTAGGCGCCTAAGTCTAAATCTTAGACGCATGGGCTACTGTTAAGGCGCATGGGCTTACACTTAGAATTTGAAAGGCATACTCTAGACGGTAGGGGCACTGTTTGGGCGGTTGGGCCCTATTTAGGTGTATGGGCTGACTTAGAACTTTCTAAGACAAATTTTAGGCAGTTGGAGTACTGTTCAGGTGGTTGAGCAACCTGTTTAGCAAATTCTTAACATATTATCAGTCCCAATCATTCTTCTTACATGTTCTAAGCTTAACAACACCATTCTAAGTATAACTAACACATAACAACCATAAAAACATCATCTGCATACATAGACACATACGGGTATTCAAACAACTTTTGTAAAAATAGTTTTACATACATTTTCAGCCCCAAAAGTGTTAAAACATGTAAAATTACGGGGTCTAGAAACTCACCTTTGCACCCTACAAGTGTATCTTCTTCCAAACTTGTGTTCAAAAGAGTTTAAACTCCTAAATCAAGCATAACACATCACCAAAACACAAATAACACTTAGAAATCGATTATCTAAGGTGGAGAACCTCCAAGAACCGAACCAATTAACACAAAACACTTACCTTCGAACTTCTTCTTCTTCTTCTCTCTAGTAACCGAAGCTTTCTGCTCTTTCTCTCTCTACAATCCAAAGGAAAAGGTGAAAAGTAACATGGCATGGGTGGCCATGTTGCTTTTATACAAAATAATGTTAAATTTTGTACTTTTCACACATTTAACCCCTCCACTTTGGTTAAATGGAAATTTCCACTTTTATTCTTCATTTTACCACTTTTTATAATATCCGGGTGTTACAGTATCTATCAGAAGAACTGAGAACCTGAAGACAGTGACACTTGAGGAGGTATATAATACCATAAGCACTTACCAGACTAAGGTGGATGCAGATGAAAGATCATTAGGCAGATCTTTAAACCCCTTAAAGTCATCAGCTCTTATGGCCTCTATAATGAGCCAGTTCACTATCACTCCCACTCCCAAGTCTATCAAAATCCTATGAAGACTAATCAAGTACCAATGATCACCTACCCTGAATCTCTAATTGCTGAATCTCAATTAGCACCATCATTCAGCAGATGGAATCAGCCAGCCACACCATCCTTTTCATAATCATATCCTATAAAGTCTGCCTTTGTTAGTAACCAAGCCCACTTTCACCTATCTAAAGAATATCTGGAGTGCATTCATCTAGATGACCTTGAAGAAATGGATATCAACTACCAGATAGCCATGATACCTTCAGGGCCAAGCAGTTTAAATAGAGAACCAGAAGTAAGTTCCTAAAGTAGAGAAGATCAAGATTTGGGTTTGATAAAAGCAAAGTAAAATGTTTCAACTGTAACCAATCAGGACATTTTGCTAAGTAATGCAAAGCACCAAAGTCAAACCTATCTACTCCAAGTTCATCTAACCCACAACAACACTCAACTCATCAAGGCCCTTCCACTTCATACAGCTAAAGGAATATGACAATACACCTGAATACATAGCTAAAGTCAACCATCAACAATGCATTGATGGTTGGAAGCTCAACTTCTTTACCCCAAGTAAGTTTTGAACCCTGCTATACAACTGAATGCATAGCTAAGGTCAACTTGTATAGAAATCATAATTTGAACCTCATGAAAGATACTGAATCAATCAATCTTATTGAAACTGATTTTAAGAAAAATTATCAAGCTCAAAAAGAAGAAAATAATAAAGCTAGAAAATATTGTTTCATAATTAAAACATGAGCAAACCAACCTTAAGACCTAAATTGATGATCTCATGAACAGGTTAAAATCAACACATAGTGATTTAGCCATAGCTAAAACATATGTTGATAAATATAATGTTCAAACTAATAAGTTTGAAAAATTATTTGCAGTCACTAAAAACTCCTAAAGGTTGTACCAAACCAAGACAAGTTTAGGGTATAATTATATGGAACCACCAATGACATACACTCCTACTTATACACCAAAGTCCAACCTTGAAGTAAAGAAGCAACTATCTGCTAAACCCATCTGTACAATGGAACTTGTTGAAGAGATTGAGATAGTAGAGTAGGATGAGAAAGACGGAATAGTTGAGGAAGTAGAGGAGGTGAAGGAAAAGGAAGAGAAAGAAGAAGAGAAGGAGAAAAGGAGATAAGAGCTCAAGGCAAAAGCTAACAAGGCCGTGATTCGGAAGATGGAGTTTGTAAAAAAAGTCATCTTCCGAATCCAATCAGTTGTCTGCCAAGTCAAAACTTTACTCCAAGACAAATGCTTCATTTAAAGCACAGGTGCTAGGAATAATCACAACAGAAGTTAATGTGCTAAAACCTCAAACTCTTCATAAATGAGACCACAACCATATATTCAAAAGTCTATTTTTGAAGTAGTGAAATCCACAACAAGATATTTCCAAACAAGAAGATAGAGCTAACTAGCCATGCTGATCATAAGGCAAATAAGAAGATGGATGTAGCTGAGGGAGGAAAGAATGAAAAGATGAAAATGGAGATATAAGAGATCAGACAAATAATGAAGTCATCAAAGAAGCAACTGAAAATCACATGCCTAATATATAGGGAAGACAGTCATTTTACCAAAGACTATGAATACAATCCCCTAGCCCACTCTATCAAAGTTTCTAACAAACCTAAACCCTCAAGAAAGTCTGCATCTACCCAATAACCATCTAAAAGAAAAGATGGTGGTCACAAAATTGTTCGGCAGTCAATTCCCACAAATGCTGATTCCAGACAAAATTCGACACCTCTAAAAGATCTATCGAATAAGTCAACAGTTGTAGACCAAAAGAAGAAGAAGACTTTTGAGAAACATTCACTATCTCTAAAAGTTTCACAGGGTCACTATAAGAATGATGATGTCAAAAGATCAAGCAAAGTCAAAAGAATAGCCTGGAAACCAAGACATCTAGCAAATTCTTAGATGACCCAAAACCAACACTTACCCCATCAGCTTTTACCACTGATATAAAACTATTGAAAACTAGAAGACCCAAGAATATACAGGCTTGGGTCTTTATTCATCACTAACCAATTTGTTTATATGCAGGATCATCCACGGGCCAAAACTAATTTGTGGATTGTGGATAATGGATGCTCCTGACACATCATGCTTGCTGAATCTAGAGCCATATGATGGTGGAGCTGTTGCCTTTAGAAGTGATTCAAAAGGAGGATACATTATAAGCAGGAAGATAGTCAGCAATTGCAAGGTAAGCTTTGACAAGGTAAACTATGTGATAGAGTTTAACTGTAACTTACCGAGTATGTCTTAGTTGTCTAATAAAAAACATAATACTGTTTTCATAGAGCATGAATGCATTGTACTATCTCCTGGTTTGAAATTCCAAATGACAAAATACTTTTAAGAGCTCCAAGAAAGGACAACACGTACATGCTCAACATGCAGAATGCATCACCTTGACAACATGTTTACTGTTTCATTTCCAAAGATTCTTTGAATGAGTCCTCCCTTTGAAACAGAAATTGGCATATGTAAATCTCAAAAACATGAACAAACTAATTTGGAATGGGTTAGTCACCGGAATGCCAAAAAAAGAGTTTGTATGTGCTGACCACTATGTTGCTTGTTAAAGGGGAAAACAACATAAATCTTCTTATACGTCCAAAGAAATGTATTCAGTCATAACTCCCTTACATCTGCTAATAAGTGTAAAGAGTTTAGGAAGAAAATCATATCGCTTGGTAATAATAGATGATTTTATTAGGTTCACTTGGTTTTTTAGAAACTATAGATGAAACTACTGAGATTTATAATCATTTATTATCAAACTTGAGAACCAAATTGATCAAAAGGTTAAAATAATTAGGTGTGATAAAGGAATTGAATTGAAAAACCACACCCTTGATTCTTTTTATGAATTCAAAGGTATTGCAAGACAATACAGTGCTCTTAAAACTCCTCAGCAAAATGAAGTTGCTGAGAGGAGAATAAGACACTTATTAAGACTGCAAGAACCATGTTGTCTGACTCCAAACTTCCTATAACATTCTTGGCTGAAGCAATGTTCAGAACCAAGTGTTGATAGTCAAGACACATGGAAAAACCTCTTATGCATTATGACATAAGCGAAGACCATTCAGAGGGTTTCTCGAACCTTTTGGATGTCCATCTACCATTCTCAATACTAAAGGTCATCTATCCAAGTTTGCTAAGAAATCAATAGATGGGTTATTTGTTAGATACTCATAGCAAGATAAGGCTTACAGGGCATACAACAAAGTTGATCACACTATTAAAGAATCTAAAAATGTTATATTTAATAAAAATTTACTCAAATGGTATTGGAAACACCCCAAGTTGGATGTTTGATCTAGATGGATTCATAAATGCATTTAACCATTTGATTGAGAATGTTTAAGGAGACTCTCTTAATAGGTCAGCAGATGTACATGCCCCAACTAGTAAAGATCACATGGTAGATCTAGCACAAAGACCAAGTCACATTAGGTCATCTGCTAACACAGTCTAATCACATTCAGCAGAACTGGATGCTAGTACCACAACCAATGTAGGTCATCCATCACATTCTCATTATGGCTCCTTAGATAAAGAGTCTAATGATCATTATGGTACTTTTCAATCTCTTGAACAGGAACCAAGTATGAAAAATGCTGAAGATAGAGTAACTTCGGCAGATGAATCAGTCAATCCATCTACCGAAGTTCTTGAAACAAACTTTTTCAATTTGGATCTATCTTAACAACTTAGAATGATTCCAAGACTAAGAATTCATACAGAGCATCAGATTGAGAATGTCATTAGCAATATAGATGCTTGTGTCAAGACAAGAAGTAGGGTGAATGAAGCAACTATCTGTTTGTTTTCATGCTTTCTTTCTCAACTGGAACTGAGGAAAGTTGACGTGGCCTCAAGACATAACAGCAGGGTAGAAGCCATGCAGGACGAGCTTCTTCAATTTGCTCGGCAGAAGGTTCGGAAACTATTTGCACTTCCAAGGGGGAAAACTACAATAGGGACCAAATAGGTTTTCAGAAACCAGAAGGTGGACATGGGCATTATAATCAAGCACAAAGCAAAACTTCTGGTACAAGGGTATACACAAGCATAAGGGATTAATTATGATGAAGTATTCGCTCCTATGGCTAGGCTTAAAGCAATTAGAATTTTCTAGCATTTGCTACCTTCAAAGACTTCAAGGTGTTTTAAATAGATGTCAAGAGTGCATTCCTCTATGGATATCAAGAAGGTTTATATGGATATCATTTTGGTACAAGTGTATGCGGATGATTTCAAGTTACTGATGCTAAGGCCGCTAAAATGAGAATGTCAAAAACATGTTCATTAACTCCTAATATTGAAGGAGAAGTGGTTGATCAACAGTAGTATAGAGCCATTATTAGATCTCTCATATACATTACAACTAGCAGACCAAATATCATGTTTGCCATGTGCCTATGGTTAAGATTCCAACCTGCTCCAAAGGTGTTACATCTAATGGATACTAAGAGAATTTTGAAATATCTCAAAGGGGAACCTAAGTTGGGATTATGGTACCCTAAGAGTGCTGACTTAAATATCTATGAATACACAAATAGTGACTATGGAGGATGCATAATCAACAAGAAGTCCACCTAAGGAGGATGTCAATTTCTAGGGAAAGACTAGCTTCATGTCAATGCAAGAAGCAAAAGAGTGTCTCCACATCAACTGCTGAAGCATAATGCATTGCTGCATCAAGTTGTTATGCTCAGGTGCTGTGGATCCAAACTCAACTTAGAGATTATGGAGTAACTTTCATAAACACTTGAACTCAACTTAGAGATTATGGAATAACTTTCATGAACACTTGAATTGACATTGATAATAATAGTGCTATCTCCATCACCAACAATCCCATTCAGTATTTAAAGACAAAACACATTGACATTAGGTATTATTTCATTAGAGATTGTGCAGAAAAGAAAATCATTAAATCAATCAAAGTCCAGACAAATAAACAATATACAGATCTATTTACAAAGGCTTTTGATAAATCTAGAATTAATTATCTTGTATCCGCTATTAGGATGATGAACTTTGAATAATTAAATGTTATAATTAATGATAACTAAATGTTTCTAAAGAAATGTTTTTCTTGAAAAAGGGTAAACCTATGTATCTGATGAAAATTGCACATTAGGAGATAAATAGGTATCTGCTGAATATAAGAAGATATCTGGGTATTTGTCAAATTAGCAAGTCAGTATATAACTAGGCAAAAGGGTATCTTCCGAATGGGAAGATTCGGCAGGTAGGATGATTTCAGCACAAACTTTTGAAAAGATCCGGTAGGTCCCACTTTCATCTTCCGATAGATAGTGGCACTGGAGAAGTTACCTTAAAAGACTGTTTCATAATTTCACGCTGTCAACTTTATAGTTACGGTTGTAAAACATGAAAAATTCAAAATTTATATATTATCCATAGCTGTTAAAATCAAAGGTTTTCCTACTATTGTCATCTTCAATCTTCCTCATAAAACAAACACTTAAACCTTCAATATGTCAAGTACTACTAAAATAAACCAACTTTCAAAGGATGCTCAACCTCAAACCCTAGAATTCTATACAAATAGCAACAACACCACATCATTTCAATCCATAGGAGATCCTGTCTATGATCCTGTTCTTCAATTTCTAAGGAATAGAAATTATGCTTTTGCCATCACAATAAAGCCGATGATCTATGAGTATCATATAAGGGAATTTTGGACCACATGCTCCATACAAAGAAAACATGGAACAAAGGTCCTCTCTACGACAGTGCAACGGTTGAAGGTCACCATTTCATGTGCCAAAATTCATCTACATCTGAAGTTGAACGTGCCAATGGTGAATTGTTTTTTTTCATAAGAAGTGGTCAGTTCCACTTTTAAAGGGATGGGATATCAAGGACTCCTCTCGACGTCCACCTTCTTAAAATTACTGGTATATCATAATTGGAGAATAATCCTTCATATCTTCCTAAAGTTCTTTCCAACAAGTTGAGAGGATGGGACCAGGTATTATGGGATTTAGTAGGAGATACCATGGTCTAGTCAAATAGCTGAGTTATGATTTTTCAAACTTCAATTTTCAACACCTTTGTAAAAATGTAACTACTGCCGGAACATGTTTGTTTTTAATGTACCCTAGATTTATACAACTGATTTTACAAGAAGAACTAGGGGATAAACTTAAACTTAGTGGAGTTGTTCATGCTTTAGGAACTTTAAACAAGGCAATATTTTCAAAGTTTAGAACAACTCCAAAATCTTTTTCTGGGAAGTTAACTCCCTTGTTTGAACATATGCTTGAGGTCACTTAGCCTCGGGGTGGCAGCATTGAAAACCCACCATTACTGATCACACACCCTCTACATCAAAGCCGAAATCTCACAAACAAAAAAAATCCCTACATCTTCTATTAAGAAGACGCATGCCCCTAAAGTACCTCACCTCTAAAAGACAAGATTGGAAACTAGGGTCCCAGTCAAGTCAAAGTTGTCTGCCACAACTAGAAAAAGCTCAAAGAAGAAGGTTTCTCTTCCTTCTTTTAAGAAGACCCACACCCAAGCCTTAAGCCTTCAATATGAGTCCTAACACTTCATTGAGAACACCAAAATAGATACCCACATTATTGAGAAAACTTCTAAGAAAGAAGTCTCATTAGGAACTGATTCACATCTCGGGCCATTAGACTCAGCTCCACTCTTTCCTATACATATGTCCATTACCTAGGATGATAGTGTCCCTACTACACATCGGCATGATCCATTGTCTTCCTTTTTCCACACTATACAGTCACCGGAGACTGATTTGTTTGTAGCACCGTCTGACCTACATCCTTTAACCCAAAGAGGTTGATCCTAGGGAGGAAAGTATCAATATGGAAGAGGTCGTCTCTACTACTGATCCATTAATTAATTAGCTAGACAGAGACAACATCACCAAGACCTCAACCATAGCAACTCACCTTAAGAATGCCTCATTTGAGTCATTTCTTGAGGAGAGGAATCTCGGGCACCAAAAAACCACATTTGGTGGTGAGGGTGCAAAGGCTCAGCCTAGTACCCAATCTGCTAAGGATTCCACATCTGGGGATGAGGGAAGTATGAAATAATAAATGAATTGATGGACCATAACCTTGAGCTTGCTCAATAATTGAATGCCTTACATGTTGAAAATTTAAGGCTTTATGGTTATGTTAAAAGAGCCATAGTTCTCAAATTTGAGAACTGTCTGCTGAAATCTTTAGCAGATAGAGTATCTGAGGTGGAAGCACAAGTCAGAACTATTCAACAACAAGATGCAAGAGTAACCATCCTTGCAGAACAACTTACAACTCTTCATCAAGTTACTGCAAAGGCAATGGATCTTGAACACAAAGTAGATTAACTACAAGAGACCATTGACCTTCAACAATCAATCATTCTAAGCCTTAAACTCTCAGAACCATAAGAACCTTTAGATGTTCCTTCCTCTACACGTCTAGTGCCATCTGGGATCTCAGATGATGCTACTAAAAAGGAGAAAGATGAGCCTAAAGAAGCTAAAGACATTCTCTAGAGATTGGCTACTCAAGTTGTACTTACTGCATAGCTAATATCTTTCTCTTCCAAATGGACTGACCAATATGGGTCTATATTGGAAACTGAAGCCAAGTTAAATGAGCACCTTGTAAGATACAACTATGATAGCTCGGAAGAGAAGGAGATGAAAGCTAGAAGAGTGATGAAGAGGATGAACCAAAAGGTTCAATTTGGGAAAACATATTTTTAATGATGAAGAGATTTGAGACTTCTTCTTTGCCCTCTCTTAAATAAAAGAGATCCGATGAGGAATAATCAAAGAGAGAGCTCATGCTTGGACTTGAAGCTCTCCTAAGTATCTGCTAAAAAAAGAATATCCATTACTAAAATTGCTATTGGAAATTGCAAAAGAACTGAATAAATCAGTTGCTAATGCAACTGCTGAAAGCAACATGATAGAGGCTTCTCCAACAGATGAATCCTCAGAGAAAAAATAATGGTTTATACAAGAGGCACCCAGACTTGTAAGACGACATGGAAAGGCATGGGATGACTCTTGAACATGAACCAACCTAACTTCATAAACAATAAAAGGACACACCTGAGTCTTAACCTAGAAAATCAACTGAGGTGATATTTGGTCAACTAGTTGAAACTGAAGCCCTAGTTAACTCTGAGGTGAATATGGAAACAAATGGCCTAGAAGTCCATAATGATGCTGAGAGAGCTCAAATAACTGCCTATGATCCCAAGTCAGTTGGTCAGGCATTAGGTGTAACCCTCAGAACTTCGGTAGTCAAACTTACTTAAGTCTATACCTCTAACAAATATAAGAGACCTATGACTGCTGAATAAGAAATAGAAATTGAGTCACAAAAATCAAAGGCCAGATTTCTGATAACCAAAAAGGTGGAGTTGTTCCCATAAAGTGTTGAAGAAGAATTTGTAGTTCTAAAGGCAGTCAGATCTCAAGAATTCAACCATGGTGGTGAACCCAACAGAACAAAATCAAAAGCTCCACCAAAAACTAAGGCAAAAATTGTCAAGAAGGTGAAATATAAGTCATATGCCAAAAGCACCCAAAGAACAACTACTTAGCAGGCCTCAAAAACTACAACTGCCTCAACAACTACAACTGCTGAATCTAGACCCATGACCTCCACTGAAAAGAAAGCAAGGAAGGATTTAGAAAAATGTCTCCTAGCAGCTCAACTTAAGTTGAAAGGATTCAATTTTGATGAGGTCATGGAGTGGAGCACTGCTAAGATCAAATCTAAACTGACAGCTGCAACTCATGCTGAATTAGAGAAAACAACTGAGTTAGAAAAAAGACAGATGGCTACATCAGAGAGGAAACAAGTAGAAAGTGTCAAACAAGAGTTCAGGGATAAGTAATAAATGAAGCAATTTCTTAAGTACTATGGTTTCTGTGGTATACAAGTAGGACCAACAAGTATGTTAACTCTTGTTCTAAATATCAGAGGAATCAAATAAAAGGTTGCTGCTAGAGACCTTCCAAAGTTTAAACAAGCAAGGGAGCAATATGGAAGTCAACATGCAAAAGCTAAGAAAGTAACACAAAATCCTTCCCATCTGCTGACTGAGTCTCTAGCATCTCCTGATTTTGAATCAGTAACCTCTGATGATGAAAGGATCTCAACATCTAGTTTGATCAATTAGATTGGATTTGCAGCGGAATTAGTACATGAATTAGACAAATTCAAACAAGAACACAAGAGATATGGCAATGTAACAATACGATTATAGAATAAGAGAGAGTTTCTGCACAAAAGATGTATTCATTCAATATAAGCTTCGGCACATTACAATTAGGTCATCTTTCCTTTTATAGGGAAAGATAACATCAGCTGATGTCACTTGATAGTGACATCTAACTGTTATTATAACAAACTACTGATAGTTACACAATTATTGAAGATGTCAAACAACTGACATCTTCTTACGAAAGACAAGTGTAAACTATCTCGACAACTACTGATAAGAAACTACTGAAACTACAACTACTGAAACTACAAGGACTGAAGAACATGCTCTTCAGTCGTTTTACAAGAACTGAAATAGAAATGAAACTACTGAAAAGAAAAGATTGAAAGGAAACCATCACAACAACTGAAGAATACTTCTTCAGCTGTTGTGACAAACTCTGAAGGTTTTAGTACTTGGACTTAAAACTTGAACTTCAATTGTTATCATCAGCTGATGTCTTCAGTTGTTGTCATTAGCTGATGTCTTCAGTCTTTGTCTTCAATCTTTGTACTTCAGCTGATGGTCTTCAGTACTTTAGTCTTCAGCTGATGAAGTCTTTAGTACTTCAGTCTTCAGCTGATGAAGTCTTCAGTACTTTAGTCTTAAGCTGATGATCTTCAGTACTTTAATCTTTAGCTGTTGAAGTCTTCAGTCTTTGTCAAACAGCTGATGAGGCCTTCAGCAGTTGTTGTGATGTCTTGTGAGACTTAAAGGTTTTTCTG
>BJCO01713019.1:0-15156 GCA_018326465.1 Flaveria floridana | reverse complement strand
CAAGTTATTGAGCCTGTGCAGGCCCCCATACACTCACCCATACAGGAAGAAGTGGATACTAGAGCTCCCACTTCTCCTGAGGAGAAAACCACTCCCATCTCTTCAAGGATCGGTACTAATGTTCCTCGTGATCAACCTGCTGACCTCATAAGCCCAACTGCCTTAAGCCTTCACTCTGAGTCTTAACACTCAAGTGAACAACCTTCAAGGGACAGTTACCATCTCCAGCCTTTGGACTTAAATATCCAAATTCCTAACCTTGAATTCTACACTGATGAGGACTCAGGCTTCAGTGAGCACCATGAATCTCTCTACTCATCACCTACTCAAAGAGAGAGGAGTGCTTTTGAATTCCCTATGTCTACCCCACATCAGTCACCCATTGCTGAGGTGAGTCCTTCTGAACCTGTTCAGGAGATCCATATGGAAGAGGCTCTCACTTTTGCAAGTGATTACATCATTAAGACCTCAACCATGACAACTCAGCCCATTGACACTTCATCTGAGGCTGTCAATGAGGAGAGGAAATCCAACAGCCCAGAATACCAAGCTGGTGATGAGAGTGAGGACTTAGGTCCAATTCTCTCATCCCCCCATGATTCTTCTAATGAAGACGAGGAGAATCTGAGACTAAAGGTGCAACAACTGTCAAAAACATGCACCTACTTAGTCTCTAAGGTTAGTCATCTTGAATCTCAAGTGACTACCTTAAACAATAGGGTCAATGATCAACAACTTGAGATATCTTTTCTTAAGGAAAAACTAGCTGGGAGACCTTTAAGAAGAGCTCAACCAGGAACACAAGCTAATTCATATGGTCTCCATCAAAAGAAGAGAGGGGGACTGTTTCGATGCATTAGAGAGAGAATATGTGTGGTTTATACCTCCCGATGGCCACCATCATCGTTGGTGCTCTTCTTTGTCTTCCATAACAGTCACTACCTCCATCTTGCCTCTCTCCGGACCATCACACCTTTGCCCCCTCCGTTTCACTATTGCAAACGCCAAATCTAACCGGGCACCACCACCATTGACCGAATCTTTTAGGGTGCCAGTGACGGTGCCTCGGCCATCCGGTATTTGTTCAACTATTCGACCAGGGGTGAATGCGCTGATCTCACCGTTGTTGGTCATCCTCCAAAGCAAACCCCCCTTCCCTCAATCTAGCTCATCGGTGGTGGTTGGTCATCCTGGTTAGGGTGTCGTTGGCCGGTGTTGGCACTACCGGTTCACCTGGTGGCCGCTCTGTCTCCTCTTTAGGGTTGAGGCGAGGCCAATGGTCTTCATCTAGGGTGGCGGTGGTGGTGGTGTGACCACCATTGTTGCCTCTCCCATTTAGGGTTTTTCGATCTACCATATGTGCTTTTTTATCTTGGTTGTTGTTGTCGAAGATTTCACTTGTTTCCGGCGGTGTTGGGTTTGGCTATTCTGCCTATGGTTGTGACCGGTGGCGACAGTAGTGCGATTAAGGTTGGCGGGTGGTGATGCGATCACCATTGTTGCCCTATTGCTTTTGTTGCCCAACTGAGGATGTTATTTTGTCAATAGTGATGATGATCAGTTCATCTAAGACTTACTTTTGGGTTTTTCTTTTTGGTGCTCCATTGTTTGATGTAGCATTCGTGGTGCTTATTGTACAATAACTTTTTGTTGTTGGGTAGATGGTATAGTTGGGTATGTGTCATTCACCAATGATCTTTGTTTCTTGGTGTCGATAATGATGAGGACGACCCCATCTGAGACTAGCCTTTTGTTCAATTGCGCTTGGCCATCACTACTATGTTTACTGACTAGATGAACCTCGAGGGTGGTAATGAGATAACTAGAGTGATTCGGTTGCTTTGGCGTGGTTACCGTTTACGGTTAGCAGCCACAACTAAAAATCGATTCTGAGCCCCAAAATCATGGTTATACAGCTACAAATTGTTTTGATTTGGCCATCATGCAACACAACACGTGTGGTTGAAACACACTAGTTATTATTAAATGAGAATGTTGACTTAATCTTGTTTGTTTATAATGAACAAATAAATAATTGATCATTTTATTACTTTTATTACACATTAAGGTATCTTGTTTTTGCCTATCTATACAATAAGGTTTACACTTAAAGGTTGATGCAACCAAAGCAACCAAAGAGCTCTCATCATGCTTGCATAAAGTGCAGAGTAAAGTTACTTCGGAAGTTTTACATGACTCAGAGAAAATATACTAGGTGTAAAATATTCCGATGCCAAAGACCAAATCTTTTGAAGCCAAAGATGAAGTCTTTCAAAGCTTCAGAGACAAAGTCTTTCAAAGCCAAAGACTGATTTCTTCCGAAGACAGAGAAGACATGTTTTCTCTTCTCACCTTTTGACAAAAAAACTGAACAACTTTCTACTGCCACGCTGCAGACTCACCAACTTAGAAAGGTCCATGCTTTTGTCAATTATAGATTATGGTCATTGGTTTATAATTTTCTATTTTGTAACTTTTATCTTTTTTGTAATATATTAGGATATGAGCTATAGCATGTCATAGTCACAAGTCAAAAAACAATCTTCCTTTTGAGTGTACATTGATCTTGTTGTCTAGATTAGTGTTTTCAGCTGGCTTTCAAAGTATAGCTGGCTTTCAAAGTATGGCTGATCATGAAGAAGCCAAAGTATTGGAACATCTTTGTAACCCTAAATGCATTGCTGAAGTTGACAGATACAGGTCCTATAACTTAGAAATGTGATCTGACCTTAAATCCTTAAACATTTTAAAAGCTGATTTTAAATGAGCTGAAAATGAATATAAACTTTTGATAGAAGATCTAGTGAAAACCATTTCAACTCTAAAGCATGAACACACTAACTACAGGACTCAAATCAAAGATCTCATCACTAAGTTAACTGAATGCAAAGCTTAGCTTATGATCAACAAAGTCAGCGTAGAAAAATGTGTTCTTGAAGAAGAGACATTCAATAACATGATATCCTCATCCTTGCATTCAAAAATTTAGTATCAGAATAAGCAGGTACCAGGATCTACTAAGATAGCTCTTCCACACACTCTCCTATCTGTAAGATATCCAAGGTGTGAAACTTTTCAAGATGAGCTCCCCCTCATAGAACCCATTCAATAAGAGGATGAATAGTAGATAGTGAAGGATGAATCTGATATAAGTGAAGAAGATCATCCTAAGTAGGGTCACTATTCTCCTGAGGAGAGGAAAGAAGCAGGGATGACAAAGTCCAAGAGGAAGAACTTCATCAGAGCAGCTAAGAGAAAATCAAAAAAGGTTCAAGAGATCAAGGCTACTATCAACTCTAAGCTGAAACAAGCCTTTATCTCTGTTAGATTTGAGGTGGTGAAGGCTGAAGACTCAAATATGAACTCTAGTACCAGGAGTTCTAGTTCATGTCTAACTCATCCCTATGAAGAAAAGAAGGTTGATCAGCTATGTACGACTGCTACAAAGCCTGAACCATCTAGTTCTAAGAGCAAGCTTCACCCTAAGAAGCTTTTTGTATCATCTGAGAAGATGAAGATGGAAGTGGAAAGTAATCAAGCTCAAACTTCTACTCAAAAGAAGACTCTCAAAAGGTAGCCAGTTGATTGCATCTATAATCCTAAAAGTACTATGCACATGATCAAGAAAAAAACTTCTGAGAAGAAGAAGAACAACAACAATAACAAGATAGATTTGGAAGGAAAATCTCTTCCTTTCAGAAGCTCCAAAGTAAAAAGGAATGAAAGAGAAAACTTGCATTTAGAAGAAAATTTGGTCTCGGAAGAAAGCAATACTTCCAAAACACTAAAGCTTGTTTCAGTGAGGCAAGATATTCCAAAGGTCTAGTCTCCAAAATTTCTAAGGTTATCAAAACTTTCAAAGTGTTGAAGGTCTAGTCTAATCTTCCAAAGCTGAAACAAATATTTGTATCTGCTGGATGTGACTGAAAGTTCTTGATGAACAACAAGAAATGATCCTCAAAGTCTGAACATAGGATCAATGACCGTTGCATTGTCTTCAGTTTACTTTGTCAAGCCCAAGGCCAATAAGGCTTGGGTTTACAAATGTAACTAACCATCTTTTTTGTGAAGGAACAACTAAAGACTAAGAGGAATGTATGGATCATTGATAGTGATTGTACCAGACACATGACAAGCAATGGCTCTTTACTTCAAAACTTTGAGAAAATTGATGGAGGGTCAGTTGCTTTTGGAGGAGATGTAAGTGGTTACATTACTAGAAGGGGCAGGGTCATAAATAGTAAGCTTGGCATTCAGAAGGTAAACTTTGTCAAAGAGCTCGGGTATAATTTACCGAGTGTATCCCAATTTTATATTTATAGACACAACAGGCTCTTCACTAAGCATAAGTGTATTGTTCTCAAGCCCGGGGTGGTCTTTCCTTAAGAGCATATCTGGCTCAGAACCCTCGTGAAATGGAACATGTATAAGATGGATTTGAAGGAAAGATCCCCTTCAGTAGAATTTTCTTGCTTTCTATCTCAAGCAAATAGTAATGAGTCTTTCCTTTGGCATAAAAGAACATGCCATGTAAACTTTAAGAACATGAATAAATTAATTAAGAATAATTTGGTAACTGGAATGCCAAATAAAGAGTTTACAAGTGATGATCACTGTGTTTCATGCTTGAAAGGAAAGCAACATAAGGTGTCTCACAAACCAAAGGAAAGAAATTCCATCACTACATCCCTACACTTATTACACATTGATCTCTTTGTCCCTACTGGTGTAATAAGTCTAGGAAAGAACTAATACTATTTAGTGATCACAGATGATTTCATAAGATTCACTTGGGTCTTCTTACTTAGAACTAAGGATGAGACTCCTGAGATATTGAAGAACTTCATTCTGAAAATTGAGAATCAATTCTATCACAAGGTCAAGACCATAAGATGTGATCAATAATTTGAATTCAAGAACCAAATCCTTAACACATTTTGTGATGAAAAGGGTATTACAAGACAATGTATTGCGCCCAGGACTCCTTAGCAAAATGTGTTGCTGAGAGGAGAAACAAGACACTTATTGAAGCGACAAGGACTATGTTGTCTGACTCTAAACTACCCATCACCTTCTGGGTAGAGGCACTCAACACTGCTTGCTATATGTAGAATATAGTTTTAGTAGTTAAGACCTATAGTAAGACTCCTTATTGGTTGTGGTATAAAAGGAAACCTTTTATTGGTTTCCTTAGATCATTTGAATGTCCTTGCACTATCTTGAATACCAAAGATCAAGTAGCCAAGTTTGCTGAGAAATCAGATGATGGACACTTTGTGTGATAATTTTCTCAAGCTAAGGCTTATAGAGTATACAATCTCAAAACTACACTAGTTAGGAGTCAGCCAATGTGACCTTCAATGAGCACACTCCAGTGTGAAAGGTTTTGGTCCTGATTGGTTGTTTGATCTTGAATTAGTCCCCAACTGTTTTAACAACTCTTGTGAGAATGTTTTAGGATCTACAAGTAATTATCAACAGGAGATCCTGACCTAAGATTTGAGCTGAGAAGACTAAGCAAGAAAACTAATTCAACTCCAATAGTAACTAACCCTGCAGATGGAGTTCCTTCAGCATAACCATGACAAATTCAGTTGATACATCTGAGGTGCCTACAAATTCTAGCTCATAGGCACAGAACTCAAATGAAGGAGCTTCAAATATAGGAGGAAATGGTGGTTGTGACAGTGATCAAGAATTTCTTAATGCTGATAACCACTCTATGGAAGACAACATCAATGATGTCACACACTCATTGGATCAAGCATCTCTTGATAACTGTGCTGATGTGGTAGGTGACACTCCATTGCCAGATCTAAACTTCACAAATTTGGATCTATTTAATCAACTTGTTGTGATTCATCAACTCAGGATCCACAAGTCACACCCCACCATAAACATCACTGGATATTTTGACACAGGGGTGAGAATAAGAGGACAAACCCATGACAAAAATGTTTGTCTATACTCTTACTTCTTGTCCTAGATAGAGCCAAAGAAAATTGATAAGGCTTTGAAGGATGGTAGTTGGATTGAAGCAATGCAGGAGGAGCTGCTTCAATTCAAAATGCAGAATGTTTAGAACTTATGTCCTCTTCCTTACAAACAAGAAGGACGATAGAGGACTTGTCATCAAGAGAGGTACTATCAATGGAACACTCTTAATCAAAGGAATAAGGAATGACTTGATGCTGGTTTAAGTTTATGTAGATGACATTATCTTTGGGTCACCAAAGCTAAAGCCCTTCAAAGACTTTGATAAGCTGATGAAGAATAGATTTGAAATGAGTGCCATGGGGGAACTCAATTTCTTTCTAGGAATTCAAGTGAAGCAGGTTGACAAATGGCATCTTCATAAGTTGATCAAAGTATCTACAAGATATACTTATAAGATTCAACATGACTAAATGTAAGATTACAAAGACACCCATAGTAAGAAACCACTCCCCTAAACTTGATCTTAAGGGGAGAGTGTAGATAAACATCTCTATAGAGCTATGGTTGGGTCTCTTAAGTACCTCACAGCCAGCAGGCCTGATATCATGTTTGCCATATGCATTTATGCAATATATCAAGCCAATCCCAAGATGTCACACCTAGTTGTTGTCAAGAGGATTATTAGATATCTCAAAGGTGCTCCTAAACTAGGCTTTTGGTATCCAAAGAATTCTAACTTCAATCTGTATGCCTATATATATAGTGACTATGGTGGTTGTAATATGACTACAAAGTCTACATCTGGGGGATGTCAATTCCTTTGTGAAAGGATAGTCTAATAGCAATACAAGAAACAATCCTGTGTGTCGGCATCAAGTGCTGAAGCTGAATGCATTGCTGCTGCTAGTTGCTATGCTCAAGTGCTTTGGATTCAGACTTAGATGCTGGACTATGGATTCAAGTTCAAAGAGACTCCAATCCATATAGACAACAACAATGCTATCTCTATCATAGAGAATCCTGTACGGCACTTAAGGACATAACAAATCAACATCAGGTATGATTTAATTAGAGATAATTTTGAAAAAGGGTTGATAAAACTAGTTAAAGTTAACATAAAGGAATAATATGATGATCTATTCACTAAGGCTATTGATGAACAGAGATTTAAATATCTTGTATGAGCTATTGGGATGATTAACTTTAAGTAGATTTTTATAAACTTAACTCAAGACTATTTCTAAAACATGTGTATCCTAAGTTGTCTATATTATCACCTACATAAGTCCAGTTTACTTTGGAAGAAAACTTTTTAAATGATATTCCTTAGAATTTTGGAAATTTTAGACACATTTCCTCTCGGAAGATATTAAGTTGTCTTCGGAAGAACATTATGTCTTCAATCTAATAACTAATTATAAGAAATTTACATTTGAAAATTTTTTTGATATATCTTTCAAAAATTAAACATACTTCTAAGTAATTATATGTTTTTAGAGGACAATTTTTTTTGAAAGCAATTAAGCCTTGGAAGATTTATTCTCTTATGAATAAAACATTTTAGTTTTAATTTCTTCTAAAATCAAATATGTCTCAGAAGTAAAAAATAGTCTAAGTATTTTTCTTCTGAAGCAAAATTTCCTTAAAGCTCAAGAATATCTCCCGAATTCTTATTGGTTTCAGAAGTTTTTATAAAACTTTCGAAGATAAATTAGCTTCGTAAGATTTCGAACTTCCAAGAAAACTACCTTTTTGGGTGCTTTTTCAGATGTGGGACCAACATCCGGATTTCAAAGTTTATCCTTTGACATTAACTTTGAGTAAAATCCATTTTATATATATACACTCAACGGTTCCCCCTCTTTCACTTTCCTCTTCATCTAAAAAATTCTCTAACCTAAATTCACCCACAAACCGCCTTTGTTCTTACCTTTCTTCACCATAAAGCTATTCACAAATGGCCGAACTTGATCCTAGAAACCAACCAGAGTTTTCCATGTATTTACACAGGCAACACAATCAGGATGCTCTATTAAACTCTAAGAAAGACCTTGGTTTCTCATAAATTTGCCAATTTTGTCTCTATCCAACTACTTCATCTCCCTCACCATAGATCCTCCACTATACGAAGCTCAACTATTAGAGTTTTGGTGGACCTACCAAGAGGTCACTATGGATGGGGAGAAGGCACTGTCTGTCACAGTGCAGGGGAGGACAATTTTCATCACTCCAGCCTCCATTAACACTCATCTAAGGCTGGATGATGTAGAAGGCAAATTGTCCTTCCCAAAGTCTGCTGTCAACCAGTCCTTCAGGCAGATAGGCTATAAAGGTGATTACTTCATAAGAACCTTCAGAAATGGAAAGGTCTCCTCCTAGTAGAAGTACCTCCTCCATGTAGTTATCCATTGTCTATCTAACAAGCATGGAGGATGGGACAAAATTCTAGAATACCTTTCCTACATAGTCCATAGGATGGTTCAGAGGGTCAAGTTCAGGTACTCTCAGTTTGTATATACAAATCTACTTGCTAACTTGGACTCCTAAGAATATTATATATTCCCCAGATATGTCCAGCATATTCTTAATTATGAACTGGGCTTATAGTTAAGAGGAATAATAATATTCCTAAAATAGGAAAGATGAAACCCGACATCTTCAAAATGATGAATAAGCCCATTGTGGGCTTCTCAGGGGTAGAAATAGCCCTTTCCCCAAAAATGTTAAAGCAGCACCAGCTAGTGTTTAACCCACACCTTCTACTTCTCAATCACCCAAACAGTCTCAAATAACCATCACCTATACAAGAAAATCCAAACGAACCCCCGCACAAACTACTCAAGTTGTGCAGGCCCCTATATCATCACCCATGTAGGAGGAAGTGGACATAGGAGCTCATACTTCCCCTGAGGAGCACACCACTCCCATCTCTTCAAGGATCAACACTCAGGTTCCTCATGCTCAGCCTGGTGAGCTCCCAACCCTAACAGTCTTAAGCCTTCAATTGGAGTCTTAAGATTCTAGTGAACAACCTTCAGGGGAAAACTACCATCCCCACCCTCTAGAACTCAACCAACCCATATCGAACATTAAATTCTATGATGATGAAGACATGGGATTCAGTGAGTACCATGAGTTTCTCTACACCTGCTTAAGGAGAGATGGGTGCTCCTGAATCACCCATGGCTAGCCCATATGTGGATCTCCCTTAAGAAGTTCAAGCGTTCCATATGGAAGAGGCTCTCACTTCAGCAAGGGATTACATCATTAAGACTTCAATCATGGCAACCCAGCCCATTGACACTTCAACTGAAGCTGGCATGGTGCAGGGGAAATCCAGCAGCCAAGAACATAGTGCTGGTGATGAGATTGAAGACTTTGGTCCTATTCTTAGCAATATCAAATCTACTTGAGTGCAGCAGTGATGGTGTGTCAAGTCTATTAACTTCACCATTCTCCCTTTCCACAACAAAGTTATGAGTAGGTTAACTTCCACTAGACAATTTTCTTCCTAGGAGTGAGGGGCATGTTTGGTAGTTTGTTCATTTTCCTTGTATCCAATAAAGTCACCAATCTTCTCCTCGGCTTCTTCTCTTCTTCCTTGAAGGAGTCTGAGTTTGTTGCTAAGAGTTAAAGAGCTTGGTCTAGTGTTCCCCAGGGCAAATCTAGGAATGCATCTCTTCTGAGGGAATAGGAAGAGCCATCAACGTATCTCAGTCTTATGGACTCTTCCTCACAAGAGATGTCACTCAAGGTTATGCAGTTAGTGAGCTTTCTTTTGATATCCTTGAATTCCTCTAAGGTCAGAGGCTAAGATGGTTCAGAGGATGGCTTGGGTAATGGTTAGGTTTTGGGTTGTGTTTTGGGTTTTTAGATGAGTAGTGGTGGTGGTGGTTGAGAGGAAATGGATGAGGGTAGAATTAAGGCTGATGGTGTAGGTTCAGGGGTGTAAGGTTTAGTAGTGGGTTCAGTTTTGATGGGGAAGGGAAGAGGTGTAGGCTCAGATCTTATTGGTTGTGGTTTGGGTGTTGGTTTGGATACCATCCTCTGTACACCTTGAGCTTGATATACCTCCTACCTTCTTCCTAAGAAAATTTAAGCCTTGATGTCACTGATATGTTGCTGTAGGGTCTTTTCAGACATGGGAACTACTTGCTTGCCTGTGAAGCCGTTGGCCCTGAGATAAGCCTTCATCCAAGCTTTGTCTCCCACCTTCTTGGCAATTGTAAGTTAGGCCTCCTCCTCCTTCTTCCTTTCTTTCAACGTTTCTCTGGTGGCTTTTTTCCTCTCCTTATTGATTTAATCTTATTCTCTGTTGAAAAGAAACAAGTTCGTCTCATCTTCATGAGGAGTCAGCTCCTCCTGAAAATAGCCCCTAGAGCATAGGAAGGCTATCCTCTCCAAGCTTTGTCTTTGCGCTGCCGCTTCTTTCATTCTCCTCCTTTTCGGCTAACCTTGTTGCTTCCTTTTTCTCCTTTTGCAGCAGGGTTGCCTTTTTTAGCTTAGAAGTATTTCTTCATTATCCATTCCTAAGCTGATGAGTTTGTCTATCACCTCCACTTTTCTTCTATTGTTGATAGACTCTTGAGTTGCTGTTACTTTGCTGCTTGCAGCCAACAGTTTCCCAGTGTTGGGTCTACCTTTCCTTTTCAGCTTCTCCAACCTTTCTTCCACATGAAGCTCTTTAGCAGTTATCTTCCTTTTTCCTTTAGGATCTGAGGAAGATTCAGCTTTTGGAGATTCCGGCTTAGATGATTCAGGTTTGGTAGAGTGGGGTTGATCTTATGGTGCTTGTTGTGTATGAGAGAGAGAGAGGTCTTGAGAATGTGCTAACTGTTTACCTTAGAGGCTAGATCAAGAAAAGCCTCTATGATAAGTAGATCATCAGACAATAATGACAATTCAATAATCCCTTCCACAGCTTGCATTTCTACTTCGAAATAGATTGGAATGACACTACCTATCCTAACTAAGTCAGTTGTTAGGACATCAGTCCTTACTTCCCCTTTAAAGTCAATCTCAGGTTTAATAGGGGCCTTAGGTTGACCAACTTCCTTCTCAATGGTCGGTGGTGCACTCAACCTTTGAAGCTCTTTAGCTCCAAAGTATGCTATAAAAAAATCAGGTGAGGGTTGTTCAAGTGAGGAGGTTATCAGAAACTTGGTTAAGAATCTGTGAAGATAGTTGTATAGTATTGTTGTGTAGGATAGAGTGAAGATAGGGTTGAGATGGCCAAGGTAGGTTCATCATGACTTTGACTCAGTACATTCACCCCTTTTTAGTAGCATCAACTTGAGAAGTAGGTGAGCTATAGGAAGAACTTAAAGAGACTTGAACAGGTACGTGCCTAACAGACTTCTTAATATCTTAAGTTGTTGGGTGGCAGACCTATCCTCTAAAGTCCTAACCTTGAATTCAAGATTTAAGACTTTAGAAAGCAGGTACCGAATGGTGAGTTGGAGACTTCCCTTATCTTATTTTGAAGAATCATGGGGAGATGAGATAACAAACCTAGTATGTTCATCATCATCACCAGATGTGGTTTCTTGGCACCCTAGTTTCCCTTGCATGCTGATGTCCCTTTCAGAGATATCAATTGGCAATGTTACCATAGGTCAGTCTCAGTTATGTTACCACTAACCTTAGAGCTCAAAGAAACACTCTTAGTAGTGGCAGCTGAGTCTACATGAGTCCCCTTCATACCTGTGTGACTCATCTCAGTTTGGCTTAACTGATAAGAAATCGGAGGTTCCCTAGGGCTCAGTTGATCTGAAGAGTGGTGTGGTAGATCAACATCATGGCCCTAATGAACATGAGATCTTTATCTAATTCAGTTAATAGGTCAGTTTAGTATATAGAAGTTATGCCTAATGACCCGAGACCTTGGTCAACATCTAGTGGCATTGAGCTAGTGATGTGGGTGTCCTTTTTTGGCTACTTAAGGGAGTGTTGGGACTCACCTAGGGGCTTCAAGCTTGGGCAATAGGCTCATCAGGTTGAGTCTCAGGAGACTGAACGATGATATTAAGGTCAATTATGGAGGATGGTTGGACCTCTGACTGAGTGGGAGCCCTTTGTTCCATTCTAGCCTTTTTGGTTTCAACAAATGGGTCTTGTTAAGCCTGAATAGATTGAACAAGGGTTTTTTTGGGGCGTCTTTAGTTGGTGAACTTGATAGGGTGGGAAGAAGTAATTGGCTATGAAGTGGTGGTGTCTGGTGTGGGTTCATCACCTACTAGGTTTGCAGGGATGTCACTAGGAGCCATAGGCTCAAGCATACTTGGAAGTAGATTAATGAACCTTCCAATAAAGTTGGTGGATATCTTCTTTATCATCTTGAAGATACCCAGCCTTATTTAGGGAACTACTAGAACATTTGCGTATTCTAGTTTATCCTGATCCAACTCACATTTGATTATGTGCTGAATAAACCTATGATACATTTAAAATGTATTTCTAATAAGATTACCTCTCAGGTTATTCAACATAACTTGAGAGTAGTTGAATCTGAGGCCCTATAACAATCCATGGACTAAGCAGCCCAGATCGTGCGGAATTTGATCCCAACCACTTGATTTTTTTGACAAGCTGTGCAAGATGACATGTGGCAAGAACTTCTAGTTGTAAGAGAAGTTAAACTTATAGACTGTAGACTTGCTTACGTCTCCTCCATATCCTATTTGGGTATAAGTGTCTGCCAAATCAAGTTGGGGAACTCAGTAGGGGCTCCTTCATCTAGAGCTCCAGATGCTCCCTGATGGTTGTTTCACTTACAATAATCTCCTGTCCACAAATTCTAGACCTGATAAACCTTTCATCATTGAGCATTTTGTTTTGACCATTGGCCTAGAATTCGGCCATATGGTTTGAGTAGATAGTGGGGTTAACGGTTAGAGCAGTGAAGTATGCAGATTGGATTAGGAATTGGATGATAAGGGCAAAAATCATCATTATTTGAAGAGTGAAGGATGACGACCTGGTTATATTGGGGATTCAGGGCCATTGTTTGTGAAGATACTTTAAATGAGAACAACACCACCATTTGTGATGATCATTAGGTTCTTCAACCTCATGTGCCTAACCACACCGTAGAAGTAGCTGCATGACCTCAATATAAATTCAAATGATCATGTAGATCTTATATATTATATATTATGATTATTTCTTGTATTTGGATCGTTTAGTTGAAAAATATGCTATATTAGGAAGCTAACCTCGTGTCCTATTGTATCTATCATAATAAATGAATTTGATGTTTAATTAATTTTGGTTGCTCTTATTTTATGAAATTAGCAATTTTAGATATAAAGAATGACCAGCACGATAGTTCTTTGGCATCCACAAGCAAAGTTGATATTTTTCTGATAAATTTTAGCTTGCAACAAAAAGTATGATGCAATGATTGAAAAAATATCACTCTTCAATTACATTACATATAATATGAATAAAGCAACTGAAAATTAATTATCAATTTAAGTTTGTCCTTTAAATTCTTTTTACACGTAAGTTGTTTTGAGAATAAATAAAATATTATTTATTATAAAGTTAAAGACACTGAAAACCGTTTTCCTTCCGACAATGGTTTTCCGAAAAAATAAATTTGGTCCGAAATTTGTCAAAAAATATCATCACAAAATTTTAGGAAACTGTTTCTAACGATTTTGTTTCCAACAAAAAAGTTTTTTGTGGAAATAGTCTTTAAGTGATAATATTTTGACAATAATTTATCAGATACTTTAGAGTTTCTAGTAATGAGAAGAAAATTGGTTACATATATTTTTAGCGCAATAAACTTTGCGCCATGAATTTTAAAACTTATAATTTGATTTTTTTAATTTTTGAAAATGACCTCAACCATCTCTTATTTTATAAACGAAAAAAAATCTTAGTAATACTTGAATATAATCAAGGTGGCCCGTAAAAGAGAAGTATATAATTTAGTTATGTTAGTATAGAAAATCTTTTAAAATGCATAATCAAATGGGTAAAGTGTAGCTTTGTGACCCTTGAGGTTATGAATTGAAATAATAGGAAATTGAAGGGATTTGAGAATGAGTGAAGAAGATAGTGAAATTTTAAAACTTTTACAATGGTAGACATTTCAAAGAAAGAGAGTCAAAAATATTTAAATGGTGGGTAAAAAACGGATAAGGTGAAAGGACAATTTAGGTTTCGATTTGACAGAGGCGGTAAGACAAACCATTTAAAAATATTACGATAATCATGAATAAAATCTTAGTTTTTGCAGAGTGGGGCCCAAAAATTTGCTTTACATAGTAAAGTTTTCTTCTAAGAGTAAAATTACTTCCGAGAGAACACTTTTGTTTCTCCTTCCTGATTATCTTCCGAAGCCACTTTTCCTTCTGAAGCAAAGTATGTCTTGAAGATAAATTTGCTTCCAAGAGTAAAGTGTTCTTCCAAGAGAAGAAGTTAGTAGCCTTCAGAAGGAAATTTGATCTATGATCAAATAATCTTCTGAGACTAAAAACATTCGGAAGAGAATACTTGTGTAGAGGAATTTGCCTTCGGAAGATGAATAAGGATCTCTTCCGAGGGTAAATTTCTTTTTAGAAGAATTTATACTTAGAAAATTTTGGAGAAAACCTTTTGTAATAGGGCTTAGATTGCAAATAGACAATTTAGACAGGACATATTTTTAAAGATTTTCAAAGGAGATTGACTAGTCAATGCTGATCATCTCAATATATGTAAGTAAATACTTAAATATTTGTTCATCGAAGGCTTTGGTGAACAAATCAACATATTGTTTATTTGAATCAACTTTGACTAGTTTGATCAAGTCTTTCTCATTTATATCTCGAATGAAATGATACTTGATGTCAATATGTTTTTTCTTGGAGTCTGTGATATAAATAGTACTCTTGTTGTCGATATGGATAGGAGTCCCCATGAAGTTGAAACCGTATGTTGGACCAAAAGAACCAATGAGCCAAGATCAGGAAAACCTCTAAGTCCCACATGCCACTACAACAACAATTGAAGACTCTCATCAGCTATTGTGTTCTCTTGCCTGAAGGTCAGAGAGCAACTGAAGACTCTCATCAGCTATTGTGTTCTCTTGGTTGAATGTCAAGCTCGAGAGCATCTTAGCTCCAGCTTTCTGCTGAAGATGATAAAGTCTGAAGAACAAATTCTGAAGATCAAAGAACTGAAGATCAACAGCTGAAGACTCCAAAGTACTGAAGGCCAAAGTACTGA
>BJCO01713014.1:0-12787 GCA_018326465.1 Flaveria floridana | reverse complement strand
AGACATCACAACAACTGCTGAAGGCTTCATCAGCTGATGACAACAACTGAAGACTTCATCAGCTGAAGTTTAAGTGCTGAAGACTTCATCAGCTGAAGTTCAAGTGCTGAAGACTACATCAGCTGAAGTCAAGAACTGAAGACTTAAGAGGTTGTCATAACAGCTGAAGTAGTACTCTTCAGTTTTTGTGATGGTTTTCCTTTCAGTAGTTTTATTTTTGTTTTCAGTACTTTTTAAAACGTCTGAAGAACTTATTCTTCAGACATTATAGTTCAGTAGTTGTAGTTCAGTAGTTGTAGTATGTCTATACTTAACTCTTTTGTAAGAACATGTCAGCTGTTAGACATCTTCAGTAGTTTTGTTATTTTCAGTTGTTATTTGTAAAACGGTTAGATGTCACTATCAAGTGACATCAGCTGACGTCATATTTCCCTATAAAAGGTAAGATAACCTAATTGTATCCTTGCCGAAGTGAGTGTTGAATAAATATACACCTTTTTGCAGAAATACTTTCTCTCTCTATAACCGTACTGTTTCATTGCAATATCATTTGTGTTCTTGCTTGAATTTGGTCTAATTCTTATACTATTCCGCTGCAAATCCTAATCTAATTGATCAAACTAGATCTGAGATCCTTTCAGTGTATGTGTCTGTAACTTTCCACTCTTGTACTTTTATCCTTTTGTAATATATTAGGGTATGAGTTATGGCATGTCATAGTCACTAGTTAAAAGGAAATCTGCATTTTGACTTTACATTGATCTTATTGTCTAGATTAATGTCCAGCTGGCCTTCAAGTATGGCCACCTCTAGGTTCTAGTACAAAGTATCTCATGTAACCAATATTAGGGCTAAGCATTATAACACTTGTAAAATTACTTGAGAGCAATATACATCATCCTTGAAAACCAATACTAGTGTTCTTGAGTTCTTTAGTTGTTAGTTCTTTGTTTCTTTGCTTGGTTCCTTATTAGATCTAGTGATTGTGAACATCCTCCAAGTGTGAAACTATTACATAACCATAACCAATCCTATACTTGGTATCAAAGCTTTCAAGTTTTGATTATAAGATCTCACCATCTTAAATCATTCTTCAGTTTCACAAAACACTTACTTGCTCAAATGGAAGCTCTTATTAAAGCTGATATTGAAACTGGCACCATGACTAAGTCTCTATTGATCACTCCTGATGAGTTTGATACTTGGTGTAAAAGGATGGAAGGCTTCATCAAGTCTTAAGACAACATGATGTGGAGATTTGTAGCCTCAGGACCTCATATCCCAAGCACTAATTTAACAACTGCTGGAGGTGGGATGATACCAATGGAAGTTGCTTACTATTCTGAGGAAGACTGGAAGAAGATTGATGTTGCTCAGAAGGCCGTGATCGCTCTTCAAATTCGCTATTCCTAACTCTATATATAGAGGCTTCAAGAAGTGCAAGACTGTAAAAGAACTCTAGGATGCACTAAAGCTGATGTATGAAGGATCTTATGAAGCCAAGGAACACAAGAAGAACATCATGAAGTAGCAGTTTGAAAACTTCACCTCCAATACAGGTGAAACTATGACTCAACAATACTTCAGGTATGTTGAGATTGTAGATACTGTAATGGATTGGAGTTAAACTTAAGAATAAGGACATTATGAGTAAGTTCATGTTCTCTCTTCCCATAAAATGGACACACTATTGTGTGGCCATTAAGAGAACTAAAAACCTCTTTACCCTCACTCTCACTGAGCTATATGGGATCCTGAGTGGTTACCAAATGGAGATGAATATGCAAAATCCATCTACCAACACATCCAACAATTAACAGAGTTCAGCCCTTCATGTGGTTGAAGGGATAGTATAGAACCACAGAATAATCTCAGCTACTACCTTGTCAAATCACAAAAGGGTCCTTTCATCACCTTCCCGGAGACACCAAGGGAGAGCTACACTCAAGGAAGCCTATTTCAAGAGTCCAGCTCTTCTCAGGCCCTTATGTCTTCAAATAAAAGTTATGGCAACTTTCTCTTCACTCTTAAAGACTTGGACCTTATCCATTAAGATGATCTGGAGAACATGGAGATAGTCTAGCGGATGGCTCTTCTCACTCATAGAGCTAAGAAGTTCTACAAGAGAACAGGAAAAATTTTCCAAGCAATATAACTAGTAAAATGTTTTGATTGGATAAAAGCAAATTAAAGTGTTACAACTATAACCAAATGGGTCACTTTGCTAGGGAGCGTAAGGCACCAGGAAAAAATGGTGGTGACACACAGTCCAGGCCAAACTACACTGATGCAGCTCTAAGTGAATAAGGCTAGATTTCAACTCAAAGTTCACCATAGCGGGGAAATTATGTAGAGGGGTTGTTGGGTAAAATCATGGGTTGCCCATTGTCTAAAGGTTTTTTCAGCTGGAGCTGCCATGGTTGGTTCGGGTGAGGGTTGTTCTTGATGGTTCGGTGATTGTGGTGGAGTGGTGGTTGTTTATGAATGTTGTGGTGATTCGGTTTCAGATTTAGATTCACTTAACAAGGGTATATCTTACCAAATGTCGGTGACTGGAGGTAAGGTAATAGGTGTTAAGGAACTTCCTAACTTGTTTTGAAGCTTCACTTTTTTCCTTAACCTCTTTACGGTTTTTTTCTATCTCCGAGTCAATCACGAATGGTGTACCTGTACGAAAAGATCTTAGCGTAAAATGGTTAGAATCACCATATCCCCGGCAACGGCGCCAATTTGTTAAGTGTCGAATCCAGAAAATAAATTATAAAAATGTGAACCTACCGTGCACACACAGAATAGTATGAACGGAAGTAGGGTTCGTGTCCTTAGGGATACATGTCAATTATTTTACACCAAAAATGTTTTAGCACAATTACTTTGATTGGTTATGGGTTAAGGAAAGTGGGGAGTTTTAATTAAAAACTATAACTAAATGTAAATTACAAAAATAGAAAATTCCAGCAAGCTAACACAGCTATGTCAAAACTGTAAAGGAAATTCCACGCGGTCGTGTTAAGGTACTCCCATAAAAACGAAAATTGAAATTTTTTTGTAATTTTTTAATCGTAAAAAGTAATTAATAAATATGTTAATTAAATTATGAAATAAATTCAAATATGAAAAATAATTCCAACACTAAGGTAATTTCTTGCTTCGATTTGGCTTACGATCATTAACGATTACGGTGCAATGATTAGTTTTAATTAATGATTTGTATCGATACTAGACATCACGCTGTTCGAACATCCACTCTATCTAATGTCCAGTCAATCGAAGTTCGTTAACTAGAGTCAACCCTGTACTCTAAGCTCACGTCTTTCAGATCTAGTGTGCTGGTTGCAACAATAGAACTATCAATTATAATTAAACACACACTCTCGTTTTATATGCTTAACTAGATTATGTGATTCTATAATGAGAATGAATTCATAGACAAACTCAAAGTGTTAATTGTTTCTTATTTCAAAAATCAAAACTTGATTAGAGTTTTAAATCTTGAAGAACCTTATTAGAATAACTAATAAAGTGTCCAACTTTACTAACAATCTAATATATACCGAATTGGATCTGGGTTTAAAATCAAGAATCAAACAAACAAACCAATAAAATAAAAATATCTCATAAACGCTTCACACAAGTTCAAACCAAATCAAAGAAATTAAACCCTAATGATGCAACTAAAAGTGTACTAGCCGGACATGGCGACTAGGTTAATGTCAAAATAATATAAGAAAACTTATGAAACAAAACCCCAAAATAATTAAATTGAATGTTTAGTGATGACAAAGCATCAAGATTCCCCACTTGCTTTCTCCCTTGTTGGCTCCTAGTGCATCCACGTAATTCCCTACAAATTCTTCTTGGTTGATTCCTTTCCGCCTCCAAAAGATGCCCCTTTTTTTAATTTTCCAAGCCTATTTATCATGCCTCATTTTCTCCAATAAACTCCTATTTTTAATATCGTTTTGCATTTGAATTCTTTTATAAGGCTTTAAATAAATCCCCAAACTTAATAATATTTCTTTTAAGCCCCTCTTTTTTTCTTTTCTTCTCTTCTAATTCCATGAACCTACAAAACCAATCAAAATATACAAAAGTAGATTCGATCCCATAAAAACTACTATTATATAAAATAAACGAAAAATGCATGCAAGTAATGCATAATATATGCTAAAATATACTCTAAAATTACTATAATTAATGACTAAAAATATATCTAACAAATCTTTCCAAGCTTAAATCTTTCCTTGTCCTCAAGGAAGTCAAGAATAGGAATGAACCGAGAAGTGAAAACAAAACAAATAGTAATTTGATTAGGATACTGGTAACACCTATCTTAGCCCTGAGTAAAAAGATGATGGACATTTCATTTGATATTTTTCTCAAGCTAAGGCTTATAGAGTATAAAATCTTAGAACTAGAGTAGTTGAAGAGTCAACCAATGTGACCTTCAATAAACACACTCCAAGTGTGAAAGGTTCTTGTCCTAATTGGATATTTTATCTTGATTTAGTTACCAATTATTTTAATAAATTTTATGAATATGTTTCAGGAACAACAGGTTATATTTCTACAAAAGATCCCGATCCAACATTTGAGCTAAGAAGACCAAATATTCAAATTCTATCAGCACTAGTGGTTACAAACACTACAACTGGAAATCCTGTCAACACAAATCTGATAATAAATTCTTCTACTGATACATTTGTAGTGCCAGCCAATTCTAGCAATAAGACACAAAACTCAAATGAAGGAATCTCTAATGCAGTAGAAGATGGAGATGGTGAAAGTGATCAAGAATATCTTGATGTTGACTACCACTCCACTGAAGACAACATCAATGATGTCACACACTCTTTGGGTCAAGTCATATTTGATGGGTGTGCTGATATGGTAGGTGATACTTAATCACCAAATCTGAATTTATCAAACTCGGATCCATCAAATCAACTTGTTGTGATTCCTCAGATAAGAATCCACAAGTCATATCCTACCATAAACGTATTAGTGATATTGAGACTGGGTTGAGAATAAGAGGATAAACCTATGATCAAAATGTTTGTCTGCACTCTTGCTTTTTATCCCAGATTGAGCCAAAGAAAGTTGATGAAGCTCTAATAGATGGAAGCTAGATTGAGGCAATGCAGGAAGAACGCTTCAATTCAAAATACAGGGTGTTTAGAACCTATATCCTCTTCCTACTAGGAAGATGCCAATAGGTATCAAGTGGGTTTTTAAGAAAAAGAAGGATGATAGAGAACTTGTCATCAAGAACGAGGCAAGACTGGTAGTCCAAAGGTACACCCAAGAAGAAGGGTTTGACTACACAGATGTCTTTGCTCCTATAGCAAGACTTGAAGTTGTAAGGATATTCCTTGCTTTTGCTACATCCAAGGACTTCAATATCTACCAACTTGATGTCAAGTATGCATTTTTATATTGGGTGATATATGAAGAAGTGTATGTTCAAGCAACCACCTGGCTTTGTAGATCCAGATCATCCTGATTATGTATGCAAGCTTGATAAAGCTATCTATAGGCTGCATTAAGCTCCAAGGAAATGGTATGAGACATTATCATAGTACCTAGTTCAACATGGTTACAAAAGAGGTACAATTGATAGCACACTCTTCATCAAAAGAATAGGAAATAACTTGATGATGACTCAAGTTTATGTTGATGACATCATGTTTGGGTAAACTAATGAAAAGCTCTATAAAGTGTTTAAGAAGCTAATGAAGAATAGATTTGAAATGAGTACCATGGGAGAACTTAATTTCTTTTTAGGAATTCAAGTGAAGCAAGTTGACTATGGCATCTTCATAAACCGGTCTAAGTATGTACAATACAAACTAACTAGATTTCATTTAACAGATTGTAAGGTTGCAAAGACTCCTATAGCCAGAAACCATTCCCTGGGACCTGATCTTAAGGGGGGTGTGGATGAACATCTCTACAGAGCTATGATTTTGGGTCTCTTTGTACCTAACAGCCAGTAGGCCTCATATCATATTTGCCACATGCATATGTGTAAGATATCAAGCCAAACCTAAGATGTCATACCTACTTGCTGTCAAGAGGATTTTTAGATACCTCAAAGGAGCTCCCATACTAGGCCTTTGGTATCCAACGTATTCTGACTTCAGGTTGTATGCATATACAGATAGTGACTACGGTGGCTGCAACATTAGTTTAAAGTCTACATCTGGGGGATGTCAATCCCTTGGTGGAAGTATAGTTTTATGGCAATGCAAGAAACAATCATGTGTATCGACATCAACCGTTGAGGATGAATAAATTGCTGATGCAGGCTACTATGCTCAAATGATTTAAATTCAAAATTAGATGCTAGATGATGGATTCAACTTCAAGAAGACTCTTATCCACATAAACAATAATAGTGCAATCTCCACTATAGAGAATCTAGTGCAACACTAAAAAACAAAGCACATTAATATCAGGTATCATTTGATCAAAGATAATTTTAAAAAATACTTGATTAAACTGGTCAAAGTTAACATAAATGAATAATATGATCATCTTTTCACAAAAGCATTTGATGAATAGTGATTTAAATGTTTTATATCAGTTATTGCATGATTAACTTTGAGCAGATTTTCTTAAATTCACTTCAAATTTGCTTTTCAAATAATGCGTGCCCTTAAAGTTATCTAATTTATCCCTCATATAAGCCCGGTTAATCTTGGAAGAAATTTTTCAAAGTATATATTTCTTAGAATTTTAAAAAGTATAGATAGATTTTGTTTCAGAAGACATTGATTTGACTTTGGAACAAAATTATGTCTTTAAAACTAATAACTACTTACTAAGGGTTTTACCTTCGGAAGAAACTCTGATATAGATTCTAAAACTTAAATCTGCTTCTAAGTACTTATATGTTTTGAAGGACAATTTTCATCTGAAAGTCATTTAGTATCAGAAGTTTTATTTACTCTTTAAAGTAAAACTTCTGAGACCAAATATGTCTTGGAAGCAAAACTTCTCTAAGTATATTTTCTTCTAAAGCACTTCTTCTAATACTATGGAATATATCCGAAGTCAATTTTGCTTCAAAAGTTTTCTTTAAAACTTCTGAATGCTAATTCCTTTCGGAAGATTTTCAACTTTTAAGATAACTAACTTTTTGGGAACTTTTTTAGAGGTGGGACCGATATCTGGATTTTAAAGTTTATCTTTTGCAATAACTTTATCTCAAATCCAAGCATATAAATAACCTTTACAACAGATCTCCCTTTTTCTACTTCTTCTTCATCTTCAATATTCTAGCCCTAAATGACCCACAAACCCTTATTATTCTTTACATCTTTCTCATAAAAGCTTCAGCAAATGGCTAACCCTGAACCCTAAAACCAACCAGCCTTTGTCATGCACCTTCACAGGCAACACAATCAGGTTGCTCTGTTATCGGCCGAGAAAGACCATGGTTTCTTAAACATATGCAACTTTCTATCCCACTCATCTTACCTCACTGCCCTTACCATAAACCCTTCGCTTTATGAAGATCAACTTCTTGAGTTTTGAAGGACCTGTCAATAGGTCATTATGGAAGGTGAGAAGGAACTATCTGCAACGGTATAGAGCAGAACAGTGTTCATCACTACAGCCACCATTAACCAACATCTGAGGCTGGATAATGAAGAAGGTGAACTCTATTTCCTAAAAGAGGCAGTCAATGGATCATTCCTCTAGATGGGCTATGAAGGTGCCTTCTCTATCAAGACATTCAGGAAAGAAAAGGTCTCCAATCAATGTAAGTACCTCCTCCATGTTATCATCCACTCCTTATCAAACAAACATGGAGGATGAGATCAAGTTCCTAAAGACCTTTCCTACAGTATCGGTCTAGGGGATCAAGTTCAGGTATCCATAATTTGTCTATGCAAATTTACTTGCTAACTTAGATTCCTTGGAATATTGCATGTTCCCTAGATATGTCCAACACATTCCCAGCTGTGAATGGGCTCATAATTGAGAGGAACAGGTAATGTTCTAAAATTAGGACAGATAAAGCCCGACATCTTTAAGATAATGAGAAAAATCTTAGTTGGTTTTCTGGGGTTGAAACAGCCCTTGTCCCAAAAATGTTAGAGCTCCCTGCTCAAGGTGACAACTTGGCAGTCGCAGCTGATGTTGAACCCATACATTCTTCATCTTTAGCACCCTAACAGCCACAAATCACCATCACCTACCAAAGAAAATCCAAACAAAACCCTACTCAGTTTATTCAGATTGAGCAGTCCCCTATACACTCACCCATGTAGGAGGAAGTGGAACCAAGAGCACCCATTTCTCTTGGGGATTAGACCACTACTGTCCCTTCTATGATCAGTGCTAAAGTTCCTCATGCTCAGCCTGATGAACTCATTACCCCAGCCTCAAGCCTTCATCCTGATTCTCAAAACTCCAATGAACAACCTTCAGTGAAAAGTTACCATCCCTAGCTGTTAGATCTCAACCAACCCATCCCTAACATAGAATTCTATGATGAGAGGATATGGGATTCAGTAAGTATCATGAGTCTCTCTTCTCCTCCCTTACTCAAGGAGAGATGAGTGCTTCCACTACTCCCATATCTTACCTACATCATCCACTCATGACTGGGGTGGACCTCTCTAAATAAGTTGAAGAGGTCCATGTGGAAGATGCTCTCACTTCTGCAAGCGATTACATATTTAAGATCTTGACCATGGCAACCCAGCTCCTTGGCACTTATTACCAAGCTGTCATTGAGCAGGAGAAATCTAGAGACCAAGAAACAATATATGGTGGTAAGGGGATGAATTTGGTCATGTTCTCTCATCCCCCCATAATTTTTCTAATAAAAATAAGGGGAGTATGCAACTAAAGGTGCATAAATTGACATAAACTTGCACTTATCTGGTCTTTAAGGTTAGTCACCTGGAATCTCAGCTGGTTACCTTACAAAGGCAAGCTAGCTGAGAGGCCTATCAGGCATGCTTAACCAAGTCCACAAGAACCTCTGAATATGGTGGATGTAACCTCCAGCTTACCTGTGCAAGTAGGTGATGCTACCAAAAAGGGGGGAGAAAGTAACCACAGCCATAGAACTTAGGAGCATTGCCCAGTATGGATATTGAGGATTAACCACCCTCACTTGCCTTTGTCCAGACTCAACAACCTCCTCAGGCCTACATCAATATGGATGCCATAGTTCAAAGTCTATTTGAGGAAGATGTACCAAGGGATATGTCACCTCCACCCTACCCTGCTAACAATCTAATAGTAGGATGGATGTATGACACTAATAAAAGAGACCTAGTGCTTTCTAAATATCAAGGTCAACAAGAAGTTTTCAACTTCCATACCCTAAGATTCTATTAAAGTTTCCCTCTGGTTGACCTGTCACTTATCAACCCAAGCCAAAACAGACAAGTTGACAGGTTAGCTGAAAGTATACAAATAAGCATGTCTGAGGAGTTCAAGAGGAACCAACTTATATAGACAAAGGCTAGCAGGGAAAATAGTTAGTCAAGTGGATACTAAGGCAGACCCTAAGATTAGATTCGAATAGGAAACCTCAGTTAAAGGCCCAACTGTAGAACCTGTGAACATTTAGACTATTACTCCTTTAGCACCCATTACCCTTAGTGAGCACTAGCTGGTGAAGGTGTCTCAAAACCTCTCCTGACTGAAGCTAAAGAGCAAAACCATCTCAAGAAGGCCAAAGCTTGCTCGTCCTTAAGTCACACAGGCTAGTGGTTGACAAAGGAAAGAAAGTATTAACTTCAGAGGAGATTAAGGAGGAAAAGAGAGAGAGGAAGACAAAGGCAGGGGAAAACAGGTTGAGAAAAGCTCCTAGCTTCATGCAGGCTGCCATCAGGGCTGCCCACAGGCCAAACACTCAGGAGGATGAGTTAAAGGAAGCCATATTAAACTACCTAGCAACTAGGAACTATAATATAATGAGCTAATCTTTCTTACCTTGGAAGAATTGAATTAACTGGCTGACACTGAGGTGTTAAGAGAGAGGAAGGAGGTTGAGGTTGTTGCTCTGCTCCTCAAGACCAAAGAAGAAAGAAAAATAAGAAAATTTTATAAAGCTCCGGTCCTCTCCCAAGTTCAAGAAAGGCCTAAAGTAGAGTCTATGGCCATCGAAGAAGAAACTTAAGTAGGTAGGGAACAAGACAGACAAAAGATGATTACTTACTTAAGTGCCACGGGACTCTATTAGGCAATAGCTTTACTCCCTCTATATTATAAGTACATAGAGTTTGAGTATCTTAAGTAGCTGGAACAAGAATCTATCAAGGATAGAAAAGCTGCCAAGAGAAAGATAAGGGAGGAAGCTATAAAATCAAGAGTCATGATCAAATCCAACCAGAAGAAGTCTGAAGACAGACAAAAGCTGGTGAGCTTCTTGAAGTTGTATGGGTTCTTTGGAAGGAGGCTTGGTCTCATGTCTTTATCTACAATGGATGAGCGCATTAGGGTAATCAAGTAGAAGATCAAGAGGGGTGAGCTTCAAGACTTGCATTCTCCACCAAGTCAAGCTGCACCTAAAGTTAAGGTCAAGGTTGAACCCTAACAGACAACACAACCTGAACCTAGTGTTGATCCATAACCAGCTTCATCTTCTAACCCATAACAGGGTCCTGAACCTTCTTCTAAACTTGTGAAGGGGAAGGACCAAACTGAGAAGGACAAAGAAGGAAGACAAGGTGATCTAGACCAAACTTCTTAGTTGAAGTATAGAAAGAGGAAGAGGATGGCAATTAGAAAAGACCTAAAAAAAGAATAAATCAAAGGCATCCACATGTGCACCTCAAGATTAGTCAGAGCAACCAGAGGGTGAACCAAAAGAGGTTGCTCAACCAACTCCCTTGGTTATAGAGCCTCTTACTGCTAAGAGACCTATCTTGTCTTGGGTGTAATCTCCAAACCTAGACAAATGGTATGTCATGAGAGATTAAGGAGGTCCTTAAGTATTCTTCTTGTAAAACATACTTGACTTCCATAATCATGATCTCTTGTACATCAGGAGATATTATGAGAGCCTAAGGAATCTAGACCAACTAATGAATAGAGGAATGTCTCTGGTTCTGATAATGGCTATACATAAATAGAAGATCAAGACGTATAGTAATCTTCAAGTTTTGGTAGCATCAGCCTAGTGGAGTTTGTAAAAGTTATCTTATAGCCAATGCTAACCAAAGATCTCTCAACATGCTTCTGAAGTAAAAGGAAGTTACCTTGGAAGATTTGACCATGCACAAGGAAAATTCACTAAGTGTTAAATCTTCTGAAGCCAAAGGCAGAAATCTTCCAAACCAAAGATGAAGTCTTCCAAAGCCTGAATACAAAGTCGTTTGAAGCTTGAAAACTTATTTGTTTTGAAGACTTTAAAGACATGTGTCCCTGACACACTTTTGACAAAAGCTAAACAACTTTCTGCTGCCATCTCTGAAGACTCGCCAACTTATACAAGTTGGTGATTATCTCCATACTTTTGTCAATTGTATATTATGGTGTATGTGTCTGTAACTTTCCACTCTTGTACTTTTATCCTTTTTGTAATATATTAGGATGTGAGTTATGACATGTCATAGTCACTTGTCAAAAGGCAATATAACTCTATATTGATCTTGTTGTCCGGATTAGTGTCTAGCTGGCCTTCAAAGTATGGATGGCTCTACGTTATAGTATAAATTATCTCATGTAACCAGTCTTAGGACTAAGCATTGTAACAATTGTAAAATTACTTGAGAGCAATATACATCATCCTTGAAAATCAATACTTGTGTTCTTGAGTTCTTTACTTGGTAGTTCTTTGTTTCTTTTCCTGGTTCACTATTTGATCTAGTAAGTGTGAACATCCTCCAACTGTGAAAATGTTGCATAACAATAACCAGTCCTACAAATGTGACTTAGATCATGCCATAGTGTAAACTCTATGTGCGTATTAATGTCAATATCTGAGTTATACAAGCTGGAAGCAAAGATGGAAGCATCTCTAGTTTGCAATCATATGGCTTGTAAATACAAATATGATCTTTATAAAACGATGTTATGAATCAAAGTATGATTTAGTTTCGAAATTTGAATCGATTTATAAGACAATAATATGATATTGTTACAAACAAAATTTCCCCTATCAATAAACCTCTGAAAAAGTTTTCTGAATAAAATAATTAATCAATTCTGATCGGTTCACTCAACTTGGGGTGATCCAAACCCGGGATGTGACATAATGCCACCACCGTCTCCGGTTTTTGTCACAAATTGCAATTAATGCAAGCTTTACTATTTTCCGTGAACAAGATCAAGTAGCAAGGCATTGTTGCATCCATTGTGTGAGATTTTTGGTTTACTCGTCAAAGGTAGAATCTTTAATTCCCCATTTATTGTGTTTTTTTTATTTTTTAAATTGCATGTAATTGGATGTCTACTTTAGGTGTTAGTTTTGAATTAACTTAATGTGTTTAAAACTCAAAAAGTTCCTAACTTTGATGTAAAAAGCATGCTTGACTATTGGGTGGGGTATGGATTGTGATCTCTCGTATTTTTAACGTATGTAAATCGTCGTTAACTCTCGTAAGGTTTCATTTTGTCATTTATACAATTACGAGTGCTCATGTGCTTTACATTTTATCTTGATCTTATTTAACTCGTAACATTAATATTTGTTTTATTATTATCGATTAATACTAATAATAATAATAATAATAATAATAATAATAGTAATAATAATAATAATAATAATAATAATAATAATGAAAATGATAATAAAAATAAAAATAATATTAATAAA
>BJCO01713007.1:0-22639 GCA_018326465.1 Flaveria floridana | reverse complement strand
GTCCTTGGATTTAATATGACATCTGTAACAAAAGGATAAATGATTGATTCACCTAAATCATTTCAAGTTGGATACTTGAAGGGGATGATGTTATTGAATGGCTTCTAAGTCATGCGTATTAAGGGTAGTAAACCGTTGTTAGGCGGTATTTACTGGTTGCATCAATCTTCTATGAATCTTGTGCAAGTGGGAGATTGTTGGATTTTTTATACCCAAGACACATAGAATATTGATGTGGTTAGTACGTCATCATCCAAGTCGGGTCATACCCAATAACAAGTTTAGCAAACACCAATATGTATTTAATTGATGATATGATCATGCAATTAAATCATTACACAAATTTAGAAAATGAGTTTTCTAAATAAATTATGTATGAGATGAAACAACTTATAAGGATATTTTGTTCATGGACATTATTTGTAATGTTATTTAAGTTGGTTAAATAACATCAAATAATGATAAAAGTGTGTGTATAAGTTATATAATTAAAAGGTTAATTAGATAACTTATAAAAGTGTGATTAATTAAACAAATGTAAAAGAGTTTTTGGGGAGAAAACCCCAAAACTCTTTTGAGTTTCGGCCGCCCCTTTGAGGGGTCCTAGGGCCTTGGTTTTAATTGATTCCTTTTTCTTGAAAAACACACTTCATTTTCTCTCCATCTCTCTCTTACATGCAAACATCAAGAACAAGACTTTACTCTCATCTTCAAGAAGAAAAACAAGCTGAAAAATCGGATTTTTCAGCATTCTTGGTGCGTTTTTGGTGTTCAAATCCTAGCAACAAGGTGTTTACATGATGCTTGTGGGTATGGATGCTTGAGGACACCTCTCCTTGGTATTTTGGTCACTCAAGAGCAGCCCCATCTTCATCTATCTCACGATTTTCAGCAGCTTTTCAAAGGTAGTTTGTTTGGTTGTATTTGGTTGTTGTTTCTTCTTCATAGCTACTCCATTCACATATATTCGATCCTATGTTCTTGGGTTTGTTCATATTAAGTTATAAACCTTAATTTCCAGATTATGAATCAATATATTAAGGCTTAAATCCGCTGCGTTTTTCTTGTTTAAATGGTTAAACAACTTTGATAAAGGTTCAATAAACCCAACATACTTCTGTGACTGAAGAACGGTTGATTTACCTAAGGTGAGTTCTAGTGTTCCCTTTTTACTACTGATTTGGGATGAAACATGCTTTGGATGAACTATAACTATTAACGTGCTATTGTTTGACACTTATATGTTGTGGATAATGTTTGAACCTGCTCTTAACTTTATCACAATCATTAATTCTTGTGTGAACCGCTTGTCCTATATGGGTAGATCTACTTGGGGAATCCCCTACACAAAGTGCCTTCCGGACAGGAAGGGTACCCTACTGAGATCCTGAGGGATCATTTGTGTCATGTAATAGGTTTTTATAAGATACTATGGTGGACCATCCAACAGGTTTGGTGCACTGTTTGAGGCTCAGTTTTCCTTAGGGTTAACCGGTTTAAACATAACTTTAGAAGAGGCTAAGTGGGGCTTAGTGCAGCGTTGATTGTGACCCCACAACAGTGATGCTTTGATTTTAAAATTAACTTATGGACTTTAAAGAGTCCTTTTGTTTTTAAACTTTAAGCACTTGAATTCACCAACTTTTTAGTTGACACAAAATATTTTTAAGCATGTTTCAGGTAATCCCTAATGGAAGTGGCTTGATTGGAGAACCGGATTTGGATGACCTAGAATTATGACTACCCATGGCATTACTTGAATTGAAAACATTTTGAACAATCTGGTTTGTGGTTGAGTATACACTTTGGATAATGTAATAAATTTGTACTCTTGTATGATGGGCTAGACCGTTATAGCCCGGTTTGACATTAAAATGTAATGCCATGTTATTTCTCTCCATATGCGCTCTTATAATGGTTTGTTTCCACTTCCATGTATGTTGCTAGTCTGTGACGTCCCACCCTCCTTGGGCTCGGGGTGTGACAATTTTAAATGGTTTATCTTACCACCTCTGTGATATCGGAACCAGAACTGTCCTTTCACCTTATCCGTTTGGCTTGTTACCCATCATTTAGATACTTTCGAATCTCTTTCTTTAAATTCTTTACTACTGAAAAAGCTCTAAATTTTCACTGCCTTCTCCATTCACTCTCAAATTCCTTTTATCCAATAGTACTTCCATAACAATGGCTTTGAATCCTCAACAAAATCAATTCGCCATCCTTGATTCTTCAAGGGATGCTAACATTGCCCCCATCGTCCGATTTCTCTTCCAATCTACATACTTTACTAGCCTTACCGTTAATCCTACCATATACTCAAAATAGTCGAATTCTAGGCCAATGGTAAAAGCGACATGCTCAATGATAAAAGGATGATCAGATCAAGTTTCTACGGATGGGAGATCATCATTAGTGAAACCACTATGCGCGAGCATCTGGAACTCCATGATGAAGGAGCCCCCACTGAAATCCCCAAGTCTGATTTGGATGATACCTACATCTAAATGGGCTATGGTGGAGATGTGAGTAGATCTACAGTGTATAAGTTTAACTTTTCTTACAACTGGAAGTTTCTGTTACACATTGTCCTACGTAGTCTATCAAACAAGTCAGGGCGTTGTGATGAAATCCCTTATGATCTAGGCTGCCTAGTCCATGGATTGGTGAAAGGCCTCCCCTTCAATTACTCATGATTTGTGCTAAAATTCTACGAGGTAATCTAATCCATGATCAATTCTATATGCATACCAGGTTTAATCAGCACATTATCAATTATGAGCATGACTAGGACAAGCTTCAATTTCAATATGTCCTACTGCTACCTCACATGAGGCCTAACATCTTCAAAATGCTGAAGAAGGTGTCCACTAACTTTACTGGAAGGTTCATTAATCTCCTTCCTGGTGTGCTTGAGCCAATGACTCCTGGTGATATCCCTGCAAACCTAGCAGGTGATGAACCCACACTAGACACCACCACTACATAGCCAATCACTTCTTCCCACCCAATCATAATCATATACAAAAGACTCCCCAAACGAACCCTTGTTCAATCTACTCTGAATGAACAAGTCCCCTCTATTCAAACGAAAATGGCTAGAGTGGAACTTAGGGCTCCCACTCAGCTAGAGGTCCAACCCTCCTCCTCATTTGACCATAATATCAGTGTTGAGTCTCCTTAGTCTCAACCTGATAAGCCCATTACGCAAGCCATAAGCCCTTAAGGTAGGTCCCAACACTTCCCTAAGCAGCCAAAAGGGATTGCCACATCACTAGCTCTTGTGTTATTGAAGAATGGCCATTAGGTTCTGACCAAGGTTCCGGTCATTAGAAATCACCTCTGTATCCTTTCTTGACCTACTAACCTGACCTGATAAGGATATTAGTTCACTCAGGGTCATGATGTTGATCTACCACACCACTCCCGTGATCAACTGAGCCCAAGGGAACCCCTGATATCCAGCCCACATCAGCTAGCCAAAACTAAGGTTAGTCCACTAGAGTGGAGGTGACTCATGTAGATTCAGCTACCACTACTGAGAGTGTTTCATTAGTCTCTCAGGACAGTGGTAGCATAAGTGGGACTAAATCTACGACAGCCTTACTGATTGATGACTCTGAAAGAGACATTAGTACGCAACGGTATCCAGGACCCCAAGAAACAATTATTGGTGATGATAATGAACATGCTAGGTATGTTATCTCATCATCTAATGATTCTTCAAAACAAGAAAAGGGTAGTTTGCAACTCATATCAGTTACCTACTTTCTAAAGTCTCAAACCTTAAATCTAAGGTTAGGAATTTAGAAGATAGGTATGCCACTCAGCAACTTGAGATTACAAATCTCAACGCTCAACTAGCTGAGACATAAAGTAAGAAGTCTGTTAGGCATGTACATACTCAGGTTTCTTTAAGTTCCTCCTCTACTCATCTACTTCTCAAGATGATGCTACCAAAATGGTTGAATGTACAGAAACAAAGACAAAAGGAGCCTAGTCTTGCTATCACAATAACTTCCCTTGATGCCATTTCTTTTTACTCCACACAGTGACACCTAGCAACCATCTTTCCCTAACCAGCTCCCATCACCATTCAAGTGGATCCTAGGATCCTTAATTGACCTTAACAGGTTTCTAATCAAATTACTATTAAGCTCCTCCCTTGAAAAACCCTCCCCTGATGTAGTCGTTGCCTACTTTGGAGCTGAAGAGCTTCAAAGGCTGAGTGCACCACCTACCTCTGAAGAGGAAGTTTGTCAACCTAAGGTCTATATTGAATATGAGATTAACTTTGAAGGGGACATACAGGCTCATGGCCCAGCAATTGATTTAAAAGGGACAGGTAGTGTAGTTCAAGCTTCTTTTAAAGTAGAAATTTAAGTTGCGGAAGGAATTATGGAACTATCATCCTTATCTGATGACCTGTTTATCACATAGGAAATTCTTGATCTAGCCGTTGAGGTAAATAGTGAGGACTTCCTTGCTACTCCCCTACCTCAAACACCACAAGTTCAACCCCACTCTCCCAAACCTAAACCATCTAAGCTTGAGTCTCCAAAAGCTAGATCTTCCTCTAACCTAAAGGGGAAGAGGAAGCTCACTGCTGAGGAGTTTCTATAAGGAGGAAAGGTTGTAAAAGCTCAAGAAGAAGGGAAAAGTTGATACTGGGAAGTGGTTGGCTGCAAGCAGCAAAGAAGTAACAATCGTTCAAGAAAGTATCAATAACAAAAGGAGAGCGGAGGTGATCGATAGGCTTATTAGTCTGGGAGTAGACAATAAAGAAATAGTTCTACTCCCACTAGATGAGCTTGTGAAGTTAGAGAAGGCAACCTTGCTGCAAAAGGAAAGGGAAGAAGCATCAAGGTTCGCCATAGAGGAGGAGAAAAGGAAAATAAGAAAGATGCAATGAAAAGGGAAAGGATGGAGAGGATAACCTTTCTCTGCTCTAGAGGCTATTCTCAGGTTGAACTGGCACCCCATGACAATGATACGATCCTGTTCCTTTTCTTCAAAGAACAAGATCAAATCACCAAGGAGAGGAAGAAGAGTGCCAGGGAAAAGCTGAGGGAGAAAAAGAAAAAGAAGGAGGAGGAAGAGGCACATCTTGTAGCGGCTAAAAAGGTGGAAGATTAGGAATGGATGAAAACTTATCTCAATGCCTATGGCTTTACTGGCAGGCAAGTGGGTCCCATGTCAGAGAAGACCCTACAACGACATGTCAGTGACATCAAGGCTGACATTCGCTTAGGAAAAAGGTAGGAGGTACCTCAAGTACCAAGGGTTCAGAGGATGGCACCCAAACTAACACCCATACCAAGACCAACACCCAAACGCACCCAAACCAGCACCCAAACCAACACCCAAACCAGCACCCAAACCATAACCTATGCCCACACCTTTTCCCTTCCCCATTAAAACTGAATCAACCACTGAGCGTTACACCCCTGAACCCACACCATCAGCTATACACATACCTTCACCCACTGTTTCCCAATAACCACCACTACTACCTATCCTTAAACCGAAAACACATCCCAGAACCCAATCACTACCCAAACCATCTTCTAAACCATTTAAACCTCTGACCATAGAAGAATTCAAGGAGATCAAGAGGAAACTCATCAATTGATTAACTTTAAGCGACATTTCTTGTGAGGAAGAATCAATTAAGCTGAAGTATATTGATGGCTCTTCCAGTTCCCTCACAAGAGATGCATTCCTTGATTTACGTATGGGAACACTGGACCAAGCACTCTAACTTCTTGCAACTAATTCAGACACACTAAAAGAAGAAGAAAAAAAGTTAGGAAGGAGACTGGTGACTCTGCTGGACACTAGGAAAAGAGACAAGCTGCCAACTCAGCCCCTCAATCCTAGAAGGAGAATTGTCTAGTGGAGGTTCGATGAACCTTCTCCCAGCTTTGCTGTGGAAAGGGAGAATGGTGAAGTAAACAGGATTGATACTTCATCTCTGCTACACTCTAACAGATTTGACATTGCTGAGTTAGCAGAGAAACCATTCTTAAATCCCTCTAACTCTTAGGTTGCTGATCACATCAGAAATCATCTGAGCACTCTTCATCTGGTTGAACTTACAAAGTAATCCAAGACTTAAGAAGAGTTGAAAAAGAGAGCAAAGGATGAGGAAGAAGGTACATGCACAAAAGGAAAAGCCTTCCTATAGATGGTTGAACGCCCAACTTCTGATCCTATAATTAGATAGGAATATGACTATAATTCCTATAAACAAACTCTCTTCAGAGGGACACAGCAAAGAGTGCATGTCATTCAAAGCAACAAGCTTGATCTACTATCCACAAAGGACTTGTACAAGCTCCTTACCATGACATTAGGGAAGAACAAGGAGACAACCAAATACTTGCTCTCCTGGTGTTGAAAACATTAAGGAGTAGAAGGGAGTGAAGTTTGGTAGCATCAGCCTAGGGGAGTTTGTTGGATTATATGAGGCTGGTACATCCAAAACAACACTTAGAATAATTTTGAAGTACAATTAAAGAAGTCTTCTGAAGCTAAAGCTTCTCTTCCGAAGACAAGTTGAAGATCTTTTGAAGCTTAAAGTATGAAGAGCTTCGGAAGGAAAACTAAGTCTTCCAAGACTAAGCAGTTTTCCTTCCTAAGTATATGAAGAACTTCCAAAGACAGAATAAGTCTTTAGAGACTAAGGACTTCCTCTTTCAAAGTATTCACACTTAGAAGATCCAAGGCAATGTCTTCTGAGGAAGAAAGTCACGAAGACTTGCAAACGACTCGGAAGAAGTTGTTTCTTCCGAAGTACAAATGGCCTCAGAAGAACTTATTCTTTCGAAATCATTTACCTTCAGAAGAACCAACTACGCTGTAACCTCCGACAAACTGCATCGCACTTTCCCACGCCCATGTAGTTGACAATACTTTAGTCCAATGTTCACCTTTATCAATTAGTACAGTCGCCATCTTTAGTTTGGTAACAAAAGGTAAGTCATGGACCTGTCATGACTACGTAATATAAGAAAGTATTTTATCTTATATGCTTTACTTCTAGTAATGCAGTATTTGTCTAGCTGTAAATTCCAGCTCGTCATCCAAAGTATAATCGGTTGTAGATAGTTTCTCATTATAACTCATCAAACCATGCTTATAACTCATCAAACCATGCTTATAAGAGTCTTGTAATACTGAGTTGAGAAATAATATATACAAGTATCTTGAAAACTATTGATGTGTTCATTAACTTATTATATTATTGTCAACTTAGTTAGAGATTCTGCTTCATCAATCGAGTGAAACTTAGTGAGTTTGTGTGATAAAACTTGTGTTAAGAGATCAACACCAATCCTGCAATCTTGTCTTTCACAATCAAAACTCTCTTTAGAACATAGGAAGCATAGTTGACTCCTTCTACCCATAAAATAATAGGAAGTTTAGATTCTATGAGCATAGTTTAGGCTACTTCAATAAGAGTGTGATTCTTCCTTTCAGTAACACCGTTCTGCTGAGGAGTTCGGGTTGTGCTGAATCGTATGAGAATCCTTTTGGATGCATAGAATGAATCAAAGATCTGATTTCTGAACTCTATCCCGTTATCGCTTCTGATCCCCAAAACTTTCTTGTTGCTGATATTCTCAACAGTTAAAATTAGCTTCTACAACACCTCTACTACCTCCCATTTATATGCTAGGAATCAAACCCAAGAATATCTTGAATAATTATCTGTAACAACAAGACAATAAGATTTCTTAGCATTACTCTTTACACTTATTGGACCAAACAGATCATAATGTAATAACTCAAGAGGATTAGAAATAGAATTTTCTTGTTTAGGCTTGTGTGATTTCTTGTGCTGTTTACCCTTTGAACACAAGATATACACTTTTGGATTATAGAAAACTTCTTTTGAGGTAAACCTCTGACAAGATTATTTTTAATCAATTTGTTAATGTTCTTAAAATTCACATGGCTTAAACGTCTATGCCAAAGAAATGACTCCCAGAAGATTGAATGCCAAATCTGTGACACACTCAGGTTTGTTCTTGTCACAAATTTGACACGCTCAGAAGATTGAATGCCAAGTCAGGCATGAAATTTACCTTTTCCAAGGTTAAAGAACCATCAGATACCTCACCTTGACCTATCATTTTACCTCCCTTTTTATCACCTGCTAAGGCAAAATATCCTCCATTTATTATCCGATAGTTAGTAAGAAGGTCCTTTAATTAGTCATATGCCTTGAACATCCACTATCTACACGCCATGTGCTGTTGGTAGTCTTTCTCGAATGTTCCTTGAAAATGAATTAAAAAATCATTTACACACGGGGTCCCAAACCTTAACCGGTTTGGTTATGGGACAAGATGAATTTGTATAAAAGAAACTACCAACAAAATATTTTATTCTATTTCCTAAAGAACGATTATCTACATTCTATTTACAACCTCTGGACAATGCTTGACAATGTAATCATCTTTTCCACAGTTGAAACAATGAGAATTTCAGTCGTTTCTTTTATCTTATTGAATTGGAATATTATCTATAATAATGTCTTCCTCACATTCAGACATAAGAGAGTCACAATCACTGTAAGTGACATGCACTTCCCGTGATTTGTTTTTTGATTCAAATGATCTGTCATGATTTATGGATTATTTTAACTCTAAAATTTTATAATCAGTTAAGGATGTTGTTTCACTTGGAGTAGAGATTTGAATAGGGTGAAAGTGGGAATAGGAAGAGAAATGAATTTTTCAAAAAAGTTTGATTTCAAAGAATTCTTATCGCCTTTACTGAGAACACCAACTTTTTCATTAATGCTTAAAACATCAACTTCATTTTATTTAAAAATTAGGGAATGAGAACAACTGGAATGAAAACCATCTAAACTACAATCTATGTTACTAGAACTATTGTCTACAAAATACTTTTTAAAATCTAAAGAACTAGAACTACTACTCCCTAGAACTCTACTTCCGCCATATTCATAATCTTCTCGAACCTCTTTATGATTCACCCCTTCTAAACCTGCAAACAAACTGTTAGTATCCTTTTCAATTAAATCATTTGAAGGATGAGGTGTAGGCATTGGAGAATAAAAAAAGGTGCTAGCAGGTGGGTAAACATAAGTGGTTTCACCACAAACCAACCCTACCTTAATTCCCGCACACCTTTGTTTGCTATAGAGTTCCTCTAGCTTTATTCCAGATAGTCCATTTATCAAGTTTTGTTTTAAGTTTAGTGGTCTCGAATTCAGCTAAAGTTACCCTTTTTATCAAAGCATTGACTTCCACATTTATCTCAAAAAGGGTTCTTTTTAAATGAATATTTTCTTTTATAGCTTCATTTAGTTTACAAAAAAATTTGCTTTATTCTTTTTAAGTTCCTCATTTACCCTTCTTAGTCCCCCTTCATGTTCTTTTATTATATTGTTTACTTTATAACTCCTAAATAAACGAATTTTACAAGCAGATGAACACATGTCTTGAACTACCTCATATGGAATCTCCATCACCTTCTTCTCTGCAGCTAGGGCTTTCTCATAGTAGCACACCCTTGATTCCACCTTCAACTCCTCTTCCCTTACAACTTTTCCATCTTTACACTTCTCTTTCTTTTCACAAACATCCACCATAATGGCCATCACCACACTCTACTTCTCCTTCTTTCCACAAGAATTCTTCAATCTATCTTTTTCTTCACATTCCTTCTTTCTTCCTGCTTCATTATTCACTACCTCAGTAATCTCAGCTACCAGGTCATGATTGATTCTTCTTCTTGGTGAACTCAACATTCAAGTTAAAGTTAGTTAGCAGATTTGTTTCCTTCTTCTTCTTGTTTTCTTCCTTATCATCAATCAAAATGACACGATTAACTCCCATTCCAGGGTCAGTGACTATGGGAGATGGACATTCTGTCTTAAAATGCCGGAGCTGGTTGCAGTTTAAACACCTCAGCTTTGATTTGTCAAATCCAACCTTTGTATTATGATTTCCAAAATTTTTCATTCCTGTTCTCTCCATGAATTATCTTGCCCTTAAAGTGATCATAGCCATCTACTGTTGAAGATCAGCTTCATCCAGATCATCAGGATCCACCTGATACATATCTTCTATGGCCATTCATCTTCCCTTTAATTGTCCAGCCACCAATGCTTCATAACTATGTACGAAGAGACTGAATAATGCCATACTCTCTGATGGAACCTAAGGAAGATTTGGTGATTTTAATGTAGATCCACTGCCTGTAGTCTTGTCCGAAGTGCTCGTCATACCACCATAAGCTAACACATGCTTTGATGAGTTTGAACTAGATGAAATAAGAGCAGCATTCTGTGAGTAAGCTTGAGATGGAAGCATTGCTTGATTGTATTCTCGTCATTTTAGGACTAACTCAAAGGACTTTAACTTGTTGATAATGTCCCTTATTTTGTAATCCAGAAATCCCCTTTCTTGCCTCAACATCCTCATTTGCAAACTCTACCGTGGTGGAAAAGAATCTAGCAGCTTCGTGACTTGCTTATTGTTTGATAGCTTCTCATCATACTTTTTTCAGTGTGTTTCTAACAAACTGAATACGATTAGTGAGATTAGTGAGACTCTCATTATTATGTCCAACAAAAGAGTTGAATTCCTTTTCAGCTTAAGCGTCTTTATCCTTGACTAATTCCTCATTGCCATCATAGAATTCACACAATGAATCATACAAAGCCTTTGTACTTTTATACTCACCAAATCTATTGTAGATTTCTGCTGATAAACACAAGGTCAGAGCCCCGAATGCCTTTTGATCCTGATCAATCAGCATGATGTCTCTCTTAGATTATTTTGTTGGATCTGCAATCTAAATATCTTCTATTGAAACAGGCACATGAGGTCCTTTCACAATTGACTCCCATTGAGTGTGATCTGTGTACAGGAAGAAGCTTTTAAACATATTTTCCAATCATAAAATTTGTCACCATTGATTAGCTTAGGAGGTCTATTTGGTGCCACACTCTCAAGATCAGCAAGAGTAAGACTTGTCATCATTGAAGTATAATTAACTCAAAAAACCAGTAGTTTCGCACAACAGAGTGTAGTTTCACACATGAAACAGTAGTTTCGCATGTGGTAGTTTCGCACGTAGAACTTAGTTTTGTAACTATTTTGGGAAGTAGTTTCGGCAGCAATTTGCCGAAATTATTGAACTTTCGTTCAAAGAAGAAGCAAGAAAATTTTTCAAGGAAACTAATCAGAGTGAAGAACATTCGTTCTAGATTCGCAAAGGAATCAAAAATCACCAAAGATATAGAGTTTCGCATGATAGATTCGCAAAGGAATCAAAAACCACCAATTTTGCGAAAAAGACCCAAAAATCTCCAAATCTCACTCAAATCACAACCAATTTGAGATCTAATGCTTTCATAAGTTTTCCAAGCTTACACCACACTTTCCTCAATCAACATCCATGAAAAAGACAAGTAAAACAGCTCTGAAATGATTGAAAAGATGAATATGTCAAAACTACCCAAAAACACAAACAATCAAAAGCACAAAGGCTCTGATACCATGTTGTTGGTCTATCAGATCATTTGAACATGCTTTTGATGAAGGTTTAGAGCTGAAATCCATAAGATATCTTTGATTCTAATAGCTTGTGGACCAAGTAATGATGAGATATGAACATAAATTAACCATGAAACCCATTTGCAAGAGAATTATTGAAGAATAAGAAGAACAATGTCAAAACTACACAAACACAAACAATCAAGAGCACAAAGGCTCTGATACCATATTGTTGGTCTCTCAAATCGTTTGAACGTGTTTTTGATGAAAGTTGAACCCTGAAATCCACAGATCTCACTAATTCTAATATCAACCATGAAACCTATTTGCAAGAGAATTAATGAAGAATAAGAAGAACAATGCTCAAATATGTGAAATGTAAGCTCCTAGCAATACACAAACAAGTAATGAACTCAAATCTGTAATAATCAATAAAGTTCCAAGAGTTACATAATGAAGAACAAAGAAACATAAATATAGGACCTAGTTTCGCATACAGTTTTGCATACTACGAAACTATATGCACTATGGCATGACAAACTATCGGGCAAAACTACAGTTTCGCTTGTAGCTTTGCATGCCACAGAATACAAAATAAGACAAAATTAAACAAGATCCTATTACATTAATATCTAAGCTATAATAAACTACAACTAAAAAACAAACGGCAAGGTGAATGCCACCCTATTCTTGATCATCAACTCTCCTTATTATGAAACTGATTATATTGACCATCCCTTAAACAGTCCTATAGTTGGTATCAGAGCATTTTAGGCTCTTGATTATAAGATCTCACCATCTTAAATCCTTTTAGTTTCATAAATCACTTAACAACTCAAATGATAGCTCTCACAAAGGCTGATACGAAAACCGGTACTATGACAAAGTCTCCACTAAGCACTCCATATGACTTTGATACTTGGTGCTAAAGAATGGATGGCTTCGTAAAGTCTCAAACCAGTGGGAATCGTTGTCTTTGGACCTCATGTACCATGAACCTCTATAGGTGCTGCTGGAAGTGGCATCATACCAAAGGAAGTGACTGGCTACTCTTAAGAATACTGGAAGAAGATTGGTGTAGATCAGAAAGCCATGACCACATTCCAAACTTGTTGGATCGGATGAGGCTGGTGCAACCAAAACTACACTTAGAAGATTTTGAGTACACCTGAAGAAAGTCTTCCGAAGCAAAAGCAACTCTACCAAAGACAAACTGATGATCTTCCGAAGCCTAAAGTGTGAAGAGTTTTTGAAGGAAAACTAAGTGTTTTGAGATTAAGTAAATTTTCCTACCGTAATGTTCAACTTAGAAGATCCAAGGCAAAGCCTTCCGAAGAATGAAGTCAAGAAGACTTACAAAAGACTCGGAAGAAGTTGATTCTTCTGAAGTATAAATGGCCCCAGAAGAACTTATTCTACGGATTTTAATTTACCTTCGGAAGAATCAACTATTCACCAATGGACATAAGTATGGTCTGGCTGACACATGCTGTCAAGTTTGATATATTGCATGGCGTTTTCCCACGCCCATGTATTTGACCATACTTTAGTCCACTTTTCACCTTTTATCAGTTAGTACAGTTACCAACTTTAGTAGGTAACAAAAGGTAAGTCATGGACATGTCATGACTACCTAATCTAGGATAGTATTTTATCTTAGATACCTTTCTTCTAGCAATGTAGTATTTGTGTAGATGTAAGTTCCAGCTGGTTTTCTAACTACAACCGGCCATAGATAGTAGTATATATAGTTTCTCAATGTAACTCATTATACATGCTTTGTAAGAGTCTTGTAAACACTGAGTTGAGAAGTAATATATACAAGTATCTTGAAAAACCATTTCATGTATTCATCATACTTAGTATATTATCATCAACTTAGTGTGAGATTTCTGCATCAGCAAGCGAGTGAGACTTATTGAGTTTGTGAGAAAATATTGTGTTGAGAGACCAACACTGATCCTACAATTGATGATCTATATTTGGTATCAGAGCATCCAGGCTCTTGATTGTGAGATCTAACCATCCCAAATCACCCTTATGTTGTTAATACTCACTCACTCTACTCAAACGGCCCTCAACGAAAAATATTCTGAGACTGATATAGGAGCCATGACTAAGGCTCCTATTGTCACTCCTGATAATTCTAGACGCTGGTGTCAACGTATTGAAGGCTTCATCAAGTATCGGGATAGTCGGGTATGGAGATCTGTCACTCATGGTCCATACAAGCCAAAAGTGGCATCACCAGCTGGTGGCGATGCCATGATTGAAAAGGATATTGAATAATACTCAAATGAAGACATTAAGAAGATGGACATCGATTGCAAAGCAATGACTGTATTGCTCACTACCATACCAAATTCCATAATGGTAGGCTTTAAGCACTTCACAATAGCCAAAGACTCTTTGATGCTTGGACATTGATGTACTCTTGTTCCTCCGAATCCAAAGAGTCCAAGAAAGATGTACTGAAGAAGAAGTTTGAAAACTTCACTTATATTGTTGGTGAGACCTTAAGTCAACAGTACTTCAGATACAAGGACTTAATCGTATCTCTTCAGTCTATGGGAGTGACTTTTGAGAAGAGAAACATAGTAAGAAAGTTCATGAGTGCACTTCCTCATGAATGGACTCTCTATTTTGTCTCTATCAAGAGACCTGAGAATCTGAACAAACTCATAATGACTGAACTATATGGGATCCTTAATTGATACAGTATGGAGATGGAGACTCAAAAGGGCCATTAGACGAATAGAAGCTCAAACCCTCATGTCAACAATGCTCTACATGTTTCTAAAGGGTCAAGAACTCCCTAGCCCTAGATTTACCTAGACTACAATCAACATCTATCACACTCCTCCAGGCCTTACATCACATTTCCTGAGACACCCAGGTCTCAACAAGCTCAACAAAGTACTTTTCACGATAGTTGTGCTTTTGTTTCAGGAAATGAACACTCTGGTGATTTTCAATTCTGTTTAGAGGATCTTGATTATTTTAGCCCAGACGATGTAGAATACATGGACATTGTCCAACAGATGGCTCTTTAACCTATAGAGCAAAGAAGTTTTTAAGAGAACTGGAAGGCAATTCAAGAACCCAACTAACAACAAGTTTGGGTTTGTAAGTCAAAAGCCAAATGTTACAACTATAACCAACTTGTTCATTTTGCAAGGGAATGCAAAGCTCCTAGATCTAACCCTGGAGCAGCTCAACCCTCCCAACATCATGCTACCCCAAAGGTTGCAACCAAGCCAACTGAGCTGCAAACTGCAGCTATTGCTTAGGAAGTTAATTGGAGCTTTATGGTTCAAGATGTGACACTTGCTCAAGCTTTCATTGTTGGAACCGATGACACCAAGGTATATGAACATCTCTACACTACAGCCTGTATAGCTAAGGTTAAAATGTATCAGAACTACAACATGGAGATCAAGTCTAATATTAAGTCTTTAAACATACTAAAATATGATTTTAAGAGAGCGATATCTGACTACAAATTTAAAATTGATGAGTTGGAGAAAACTATATCCTCTTTAAAACATGAACACTCAAACTACAAGACTCAAATAAAAGATTTGGTTTCTAAGTTGACTGAGGCTCAAGCCCAGCTAGTGATAGCCGAGGCTAAAGCAGAGAAGTATGCTATTCAAGAGCATAACTTCAACACCATTCTTGCATCATCCTCCCAATCAAAGGTGTGCTATCAAAACAATAATGGACTGGGAACCAATGAAACTGCTCTGCCATATTCTTATGTTTCTATAAGACAGCCAAGGTGTGAAACTGTTGAACAAAAGGTTCCAATTGTTGATCCACTCCCATTTGGGAAGAAGAATGATATAGTAATGGTGACCACTACAGTGAAGGATAAGGTAGAAACCTCATCCATACAACTGAGGATGAACCTTTGACCACCAAAGATAGAAAGAACAAGATTAAGGCAGCTAGGAAAACTGCTAAGAAGGTGGCTAAGTCTAAGATGAAGATAGACCTTAGGAAATAGTGTAGTACCGGTACTCCTGTCCAGCTGAAGAATCCGAAGTTAAAGGGGAAGGCTGTTGAAGAAGACAAGAAGTGCACGAAACAGCAGCCCTCATGCCCCATTAAAGTTAACATTGAGTGCATAATCTATGGCTTGCATAATCACATGGCTAAAGATTGTTACTACAATCTATCAAGCACACATTATGCAAACAATGTTAAGAAAGAAGGAGTCAAGGAAGGTTTCACATTTGGATCTTATCATATGGTTAAAGTATTAAAGAAAGGAAAGCTTGTTTCTGAAGCCAAGTTGCTTTCAGAAGAAACTCATTCTTCCGAAAGGAAAATAGCCTCGGAAGCCAAGCCGAATAACAAACAAAGGAATAAAAGGAATCCTTTGAAATCTTCCGAGAAGAAGACTGCTTTGGAAGAAAAGGTGGTGATAACTTCTTCCAAGAACAAAGAAGCCTCGGAAGCAAGTCATGCTGCTCAATCCTCTTCAGGCTCATCTACAATAATCAACCATAGGATGGAATGGAAGATCAGACAAGATGCTGCAACCCAAACCTCTTCTTCACAAACCAGAGTTGAACCCCCATGCATACATTTTGGTTCAATTATGTCATCTACATTGGAAGAGCCCAAGACCAATAAGGCTTGGGATTCTAATAGTAACTAATCATTTCACCTTGTGTGCAGAAACATCCACATGAAAAAAATATAAATATTTGGATTGTAGATAGTGGATGCTCCAGGCACATGATAGGGAACAGATCTCTTCTTAAACAATTTCCATAATTTAATGGAGGCCCTATTCAATTTGGAAGTGAAGCTGGAGGATACATTCCTGGTAGAGGTAATGTATCTAATGGTAAGTTCAAAGTGGACAAAGTACACGTTGTCAAACAGCTTGAACACAATCTCTTAAGTGTTTCTTAGTTCTATGATCAAAAGTACTAAATGCTTTTCCCAGAGCATGAGTGCGTTGTCCTTAAACATGGGATGATAATTCCTTAGGAACTGGTGCTTCTTAGATCTCCTAGGAGAAGGGATATGTACAAGCTGGATATGAATAATGCTTCCCCACTGGGTGAAGTTTCATACTTTCTTTTCAAACCAATTTGGTGATGAATCAACTTTTTGGCATAAAAGAATGTGTCATGTTAATTTTAAAACTATGAATAAGCTGGTTAAAAATAACTTGGTACGTGGAGTGCTTAAAAAAGGAGTTTTTATTGTAAGACAACTGTGTTACTTGTCTTAAAGGAAAGCAACAAAAGGCAACCCACATATCCAACGAAGTTAATTCCATCACCACTCCATTACACTTATTGCACATGGATCTATTTGGTCCCACATGTATAATAAGCATTGGAAGGAAATCATATTGTGTTGTGATAGTTGATGATTTTACAAGATTCACATGGGTATTATTTTTAAGAACTAAGGATGAAATTGCTAACACGTTAAAATCTTTTATTCTTAAAATAGAAAATCAAATTCATCACAAGGTGAAAATAATCAGAAGTGATCAAGGGACTGAGTTTAAGAATCAAGTTCTTGACTCATTCGTTAACTCAAAAGGGATTAACAGACAATACAGTGCTCCTAGAACTCCTCAATAGAATGGTGTTGCTGAGTGGAGGTACATGACACTGATTGAGGCTGCAGGAACTATGTTAGCTGATTTAAAGCTACCTCTAACTTTCTAGGTAGATACATTCAGTACTGCATGTTATATGCAAAACAAGATTCTTGTTGTTAAACCCCATGGAAAAACCACTTATGAGCTATGGAACAAGAGGCCACGGTTCATTGGCTTTCTAAGGTGGTTTGGCAGCAGGTGTACCACTCTTAACAAAAAAGGCAATTTGGCAAAATTTGCTAAAAAGTCGGATGATGTTATCTTTGTTGGATACTCTTCAAGCTCTAAGCTTATAGGGTAAACAACATTAAGAATCAACAATTTGAGGAATCATCTAATATTGTTGTAAATGAGCACACTGCTTGAGTTAAGGTGAATGGCACTGATAATATCATTAACTTAGAATTGTTTCACAACTATTCTAAACCATCTTTTGAGAGTGTTTCAGTTGGAACAGGAACTCAAAATGACATTTCTGATGATCAACTATTTGAGTTACCCAGACCTATTTCAATTTCTCCAAGAAGACATGAAGAGCAAGCTCCCACTACTGCAAGTCCTGAAAGTTTGAATATTACAGGAATTGGTGGAGCTTCAACAAGTTATCAGTCAATTGATCCTCAAAACTCATCAGTTGACAACTCTAAATCTCAACACCAAGCTGATGAAGACACTAATCTGGAGGAACATGCAACTGTTAATACTATTTCACAGCAAAACACCATTGATACTATCACTCATTCATTCAATTAGTCCTCATTGAATAAGTGTGAGGCATCAACTGGAATCAATGTTCAAAATCCTGAGCAAAACTTTTCAAACTTGGGTCTATCTATGCAACTAGATGTGATTCCAAGACTTAGGATTCATAACACTCATCCAGCTGAGAACATCATTAGGGATGTCTTAGAAGGTGTGAGAAATAGAAGACAAACTCGTAATGGAAATGTCTGCTTGTAATCATGCTTTCTTTCCCAAGTAGAACCCAAGAGGGTGGAAGAAGCTCTAAAGGACAACAGTTGGGTTGAAGCAATGCAAGAGGAGTTGCTTTAATTCAAGAGGCAAAACGTATGGAAACTTTGTCCATTGCCACCTGGTCAAAACCCTATTTGCACCAAGTGGGTTTTCAGGAATAAAAGAGATGATAGAGGTTTGATCTTCAAGAACAAGGCTAGACTTGTAGTTCAAGTATACACACAAGAGGAAGGGATAGATTACATTAATATCTTTGCACCTGTTGCAAGACTTGAGGCCGTGAGAATCTTCCATGCTTTTGCAGCATCGAAGAATTTCTCAATCCATAAACTTGATGTGAAATGTGCATTTCTGTATGGGGTTATTGACAGAGAAGTCTATGTGGGTCAGCCACCTAGATTTGAAGACCCACAACACCCCAACTATATGTGCAAATTAGACAAAGCTCTTTATGGGTTACACCAAGCACCTAGGATGTGGTATGAGACATTGTCTTAGTTTCTTCTTAATAATGACTACACCAGAGGCACTATAGACAAGACATTGTTCATAAAGAAGTCTGGGAAGGACATGTTGCTTGTACAAGTCTATGTTGATGACATCATATTTGGTTTGTCTAATAACCAAATATGCAAAGACTTTGAAAGCATCATGAGGATGAAATTTGAAATAAGTTCAATGGGAATGATGGAGTTCTTCGTAGGAATTCAAGTGAAACAAATGGAAGAAGGGTTCTTCATCAATCAATATAAGTATGTCAAGGACATCTTAGAAATATTTGATATGAAAGATTGTAAGCCAGTCAAGACACCTATACAAATAATCACAATCTTTGTCCTGATTCCGAGGGGGAGGACACTGATCAACATCAGTATAGGGCAATTATTGGATCTCTAATGTATCTCACTACAACCAGACCTGATATCATGTTTGCAACTTGCATTTATGCATGATATCAGACTACTCCCAAGGTGTCTCACCTAATTGCTGTTAAGAGAATTCTTAGATATCTTAAAGGAGCTCCCAAACTGCGCCTTTGGTATCCTAACAACAAGGATTTCAATCTTTGTGGTTACACTGATAGTGATTATGGTGGCTGCAACATTAATAAGAAATTCAAATCAGGAGGATGTTAATTTCTTAATGGAAGGATCATCTCCTGGCAATGCAAGAAGCAATCATATGTCTCTACATTAACTACTGAAGTTGAATACATTGCTGCTGCAAGCTGCTTTGCTCAACTGCTATGGATTCAGAATCAGATGTTAGACCATGGTTTTAACTTCATGGAGACTCCTATCCAAATAGACAATAAGAGTGCTATAAATCCGGTCAAGCACTCCAAAACAAAACATATTGACATCAGGTCTCATTTCATTTGAGATATAAATGTGAAAAACTTTATCAAACTAGTCAAAGTTGATTCAAATGAACAATATGCTGATTTGTTCACCAAAGCCTTTGATGAAGAAAGATTGAAGTATTTAATTACGGTTATTAGGATGATCAACATTGATTAGTAAATCTCCTTTGAAAATCTTTTAAAAATATGTCATGTCTAAGTTGTCTATTTACAATCTAAGCCCTGTTACAAAAGGTTTTCTACAAAATTCTCTAAGCATAAATTCTTCCGAATAGAAATTTACCGTCGGTAGAAATCCTTATTCATCTTCCAAAGGCGAATCCTCTGCATAAGTATTATCTTCCGAAGATTTTTTAGCTTTGGAAGATCATTTGATCATAGATCAAGTTTCCTTCCGAAGGCTACTAACTTCTTCTCTCGGAAGAACACTTTACTCTCGGAAGGAAATTTGTCCTCAAGAAATAATTTGCTTCGAAAGATAAAGTGGCTTCAGAAGACAATCCAGATAGAGAAACAAAAGTGTTCTCTTAGAAGCAATTTAACTCTCAGAAGAAACCTTTACTGTGTAGCGGAAATCTTTGGGCCTCACTCTACCAAAAATAAGATTTTATTGATGATTGTAGGAATATTTTAAAAGGTCTTTCTTACCGCCACTGTCAAATCAAAACCCAAAACATCCTTTCACCTTATCAGTTTGATTTTTCACCACCATTAAATATTTCCAACCTTCTTTCATTATTTTCTTTACCACTGTAAAAGCCCTAAAATTTCCATTTTTATCTGCACTCTCTCTCAAATTACAAGTCTCAAACTCTTTTGAAACAATGGCCTTCAATCCCCAGCACAAGCAGGTCACCATCCTTAACGCTTCCATGGATGCTAACCTAACCCATTTATCATATTTTACTGCTCTAACCATTAACCCCACCATTTACTCAAACCATATGGCCGAATTCTGGGCCAATGGTCAAAACGACATTTTTAACGGTTAAAGGGTTATCAGGACAAGATTATGCAGACAGGAGATTACCATTAGTGAGACCACCATCATGGAGCATCTGGAGCTTCATGATGAAGGTGCCCCCATGGAGTTCCCCAAACAAGATTTGGAAGACACATATACCCAAATGGGATATGGAGGAGACGTCAGCAAGTCCACAGTCTACAAGTTTAACTTCTCCTATAAATAGAAGTTCTTGCTGCATGTCATCCTGCACAGCTTGTCAAACAAGTCAGGGGATTGGGATCAAATCCCTTATGATCTAAGCTACCTAGTCCAGGGGTTGGTACAGGGCCTTAGATTTAACTACTCTAGGTTTATGCTGAGTAACATGAGAGGTAATTTCACTAGGAATACATTTTACATGTATCCTAGGTTTGTGCTCAAGAAAATATCCTCCAACTTTATGGGATGGTTCACAAACCTCCTTCCAAGTATGCTTGAGCCAATGGCTCCTGGTGACATCCCTGCAGACCTAGTAGGTGATGAACCCACACCAGACACCACCACTATATAGGCAATCACTTCTTCCTACCCTATCAAGATCACTTACTAAAGACGCCTCAAATGAACCCTTGTTCAATCTACTCAGATTGAACAAGTACCCTATGTTTAAGCCAAAAAGGCTAGAGTGGCACAAAGGGCTCCCACTCAGCTAGAGATCCAACCACCCTCTATAATTGAACTTAATATCAGTGTTGAGCCTCTTCAGTCTCAACCTGATGAGCCCATTGCCCAACCTTCAAGCCCTCAGCGTGAGTCCCAACACTCCCCTGAGTAGTCAAAAAGGGACACCCATATTACTGGCTCAATGCCACTAGATATTGACCAAGGTCTCGGGTCATTAGGTATAACTGCTATATCCTTCACTTACCTATTAACCTAATCTAATGAGGATATCATGTTTCCTCTAGGCTATGATGTTGATCTACCTCACCACTCTCTAGATCAACTGAGCCCACATCTGTTAAGCCAAACTTAGGTGAGTCCCATAGGTGTGGAGGAGACTTATGTAGGCACAGCTGCCACTACTGAGAGTGTATTATTGACCTCTAAGGACAGTGGTAACATCATTGAGACTGAGTATATGACAACCTTGCTAATTGATATCTCTGAAAGAGTCAGTCTGCAAAGGAAATCAGGGTGCCAAGAAACCACATCTGGTGGTGAGTATGAACATACAAGGTATTTTATCTCATCTCCTCATGATTCTCCAAAAGAAGATGAGGGAAGTATACAACTCACCACTGAATACCTGCTTTCTAAATTCTCAAACCTTGAATTCAAGGTTAGGATTTTAGAAGACAGGCCTGCCTCTCAACAACTTGAGATTGAAGATCTCAAGGCCAAACTAGCTAAGACACAGATTAAGAAGTCTGTTAGGCATGTGCCTATTAAGTCTCATTAAGTTCTTCCTCTAGCTTATCTACTTCTCAAGATGATGCTACCAAAAAGATGGAGAATGTACAGAGTCAAAGTCATAAGGGTCTTACCCTGGCCATCTCAACTCCATCCTCAACTTATCCTACATGACAATACTCCACAACCATCTTCCTTCAGCCACCTCCCATTGCAATTCAAGTGAATCCTAGGATGCTTATTGATCTTCATAGATTCTTAACCAAGTATCTCATAAACTCCTCACTTGAACAACCATAACCCAATATTGCAGTAGCATACTTTGGAGCTGAAGAGCTTTAAGGTTGAGTGCACCACCTACCACTAAGAAAGAAGTTGGTCGACCTAAGGTCCCTATTGAACATGAGATTGACTTCGAAGGGGAAATAAGGACTCGTGGCCTAGCAACTTAATCAGTTGGGATAGGTAGTGATATCAAATCTCTTAGATGGAAAACTCTAAGAAAGGTACCGTACCTATTCAAAGAGGAACGATATTGAGTAAGACTCAATGTCCAAGCTCAAAGGATGAGCAAGACAAGATGAAGGGAATCCCGTATGCGTTTGCTATAGGATCCATATGTATGCAATGATATGCACTAGATCGGACGTGTCATGCGCTTTGAGCATGACAAGCCGATACCAAGAAAACCTTGAAACAGTCATTGGATGGCTATTAAGAACATACTTAAGTACCTAAGGAGGACTAAAGATATGTTCCTAATCTATGGATCT
>BJCO01713006.1:0-11249 GCA_018326465.1 Flaveria floridana | reverse complement strand
GACATACACCACAAATCCAGAAAGATGGCATGCCATAAGAGATCAAGGTGTTGAACATGTCTACACATGGCAGGATATGTTCAATCTACCTCTGCATGATCTCTTTAACATGAGAAGATACTATAAGAGTCTGAGTGATCCTGATCATCTTATGAAGAAAGGGATGGTCATCATCATAATGAGGATTGTCAATATCTGAAGTCTTCAAGTGTTTTGGTAGCATCATCCTAGGGGGAGTTTGTAAGGTTATGAGTAACGCTGATGCAAGCCAAACACTCAAAGTCTCTCCTGCATGCACGCACAAGTGTACTGAAGTGGAATGCTTCAGAAGTTTCACACTGACTTAGAAATAATTCTAAGTGTGAAATCTTCCAAAGCCAAGACCAATATCTTCCGAAGCCAAAAGTTGAAGTCTTCCGAAGCTTCAAGGACAAAGTCTTCCGAAGCCAACCATTGAAGACAGATTTCTTCTGAAAAATTTTATATTACATGCTTTATCTGATGTACTTTTTACCTAAAGCTGAACCACTCTCCGCTGTCACTCTAATAAGTCACCAACCTTTCATGAGTTAGTGAAAAGGTCCATGCTTTTTGTAAACTGTACATTGAGGTCTTAAGTCTGTAACTTTCCACTTTATGTACTTTATCCTTTTAGTAATATATTAGGATGTGAGCTATGGTATGTCATTGTCACTAGTCAAAAGCCAATCTGCCTTTTGACTCTACATTGATTTTGTTGTCTAGTTCATGTATCCAGCTGGCCTTCAAAGTATGGCCGGCTGTAGGTTGTAGTATAAGTATTTTCTGGTCCTTGTAACTTGTAAGTTTTTTAGTAGAACTTTGTAAACCATTTGTAAGGAACTAGAGATCAATATACATCAACCTTGAAATCCAAATACTTGTGTGTTGTTATAGTTTCTATCTTATTTACACTTGTCTTTCTTAGTTCTCTAAACTAAGTTTACCAGTTCTCCATTTGAATTGTTAAGTGTTGTTTCACACTCTCCTTTTTGTGTTTTTGTGTTGTAAAGTGCATAAACCCTTCATCCGGTCCTGCACTATATTTTGGAGACATTGCATCTTTAATCCCTCTCATACCATTTCTTCTTTCATTTTTGATCATCACCTCTGTTATGTATCCCCATAAGGACCTATTCTCCACCGATGACTCCTCCCTTATATCAAATGTACAGAAAGCCTCACTACATAATTTGCTACCCAAGCCTCACCGATTGTTACCTAAGATTCGATTGGAGTCAATAAATACATGAAGGAGAAAATTTCCCTAAGTGTTGCTCCATGCCCCCTTCATTATTTTAATTCTAATCTTTATTTAATTTTATCTTTTAAAGAGATTTGAAAATTCTAATATCCTTTTATCAAATTCCCTTCTCACATTCCTCGCACGCCATCTCGCTATTACAGAGATGACCTATAAATTGAAACCTGGTTTATAGACCATAAGTTTATCGAATAATCTCATCTTTGATTAGAGGGTGATGGTAGAAAACAATGGTGATGATAGGTGATAGAAGGTGATTGGTGGTGGTGGGGTTAATGGTTGTGTGGAGGCAACAACAGATGGAGAGTGGTGGTGGTTGTGGTGGAGTCTAGATTAAGGAAAATAAGATGGGAAAACATCAAATAGGTAATTTTATTGACTTTTATAGCTAAGGGTATAATGCTCATTTCTTAAAAATCAGACATAAAAGTTAACGTCAGAGCCGGGGGAAATTTTGTTATAACTTGACATGCTTAGCGGACTAACTTGTAAAAAATGATACCTTGGGACTAAACTTGAAAAACGACATTATAACAGGGACCATTTATGTAAGTAATTTCATTTTTTAAGGTTTGACAAAATAGTATTTTGTTATTGGTTATAGAAAAAAAGAGTTAATTACACAAATGGCCATTATGGTTTGGTCATATTTCAGGTTTAATCATTAGGTTGTTAAAAATTAACGGACACTAACGGGGGCTGAAATTGTTACTATCTTTCAAAAGTTTAGACTAAGTATGCAATTTCTAAAATCTGAGGATTAAAACTTCAATAGGTCAAACATGAGGGACTATTTGTGTAATTTTCATTTAAAGGCTTTAAGCAAAGTAAAAAAATACAAATGTTTTTTTTCTTGAAGTATGTAATAGAGGGAATTTAAAAACAAGTTGCAGTTACCATGAGGCCTGAGCATAAATACAAATCTAGATTGAAAAATGTGCCAGGTCTTTAGAAGTGCGCTTGGCTTGTTTACCTGCACAGTAGTTCCCATGTTATCAAAGAATATATGTATAGGCCTTTCGTTGTCGGGTACCATCCCAAGGACAATAATTTCTTAATCTGAACTACTTGTTTCCACTTCTGATGCAATAACGTAAATGATTATGTTCTAGATTATGTAAAAACCTTCTACATGAAATTGTTTTTTTATGACAGATCCTCCTTTCATAGTGAACACAAACTAAGATTTAGAATTATCTTAATCTGTATGGAAACTAGCATTAGGGTAACATCTCATAACTAGCTCCCTATCTTCTCCTCCATATATCAGTTGTTAGATATTTTAGTGTAATTAAATTAACTAATAACCAATGTGATCATAATATCTATCAAACAGGTTAGGAGGTGCGGAGTGCGTGCTTGTTTGATTCTATTATGATCTTCGATATTGAAAACCTTCTTAGGGGCAAAGGACCCAAGTAATGGTGATTCCAAGGGGGCAACGCCCCCTTGGTAGGGGTCCGGGCAAGTGCCCCTGCTAGCAAGGTCCAATGGGCAGAGCCCCTAGCTGTGGTCGAATGGTTATTTTAAATCAATTGGCTAGGGTTGAATGACTTCATTAAAAATGCATTTCGAATCTATTTTCCAGATTCACATGTGAAATTCGAGTGGAAAAATACACACTTTTAATGGTTATTTAAAATTTTTAAATAATGACAAAGCTGCCAAAAGACAGTTTTTCCCTTATCTCGCTAAGTATCGAATTGGATCATCAATTTTGGTTACTTTTCTCTCGAATTCTTCTTCTAGTTCATGAAAATCACAGAACACAACATACTAATTCTTGATCTCGTCTGAGTTATATCCAATTAATTTATTCGGTTGAACCACCGAATATTATCGATCTGAAAGTGATCTTCACGACTCTCAGATTATCCAAGTTTGATTTCAAGTGTTCTACAAAGATCGAACTGATTTCCAGTTGAAGACGACGTACGGAGATTTTGTGAATGATATGATGAGCAAAGTCGTAAAATTGGACAAATTTAAAGGACAAGACTTTCGAAGATGGCAAAAGAAGATGCATTTTCTGTTAACGGCTCTGAAAGTTGTGTATGTTCTAAGTACCCCCATGCTAGAACTGATGGAAAATGAGACTCGAGAACAGACTAGGAGGCGATGTCAGTAGGAGAATGATGACTAGATTTGTCATGGTCACATCTTAAACAGTATTTCTAATTCCTTGTTTGATATCTATTAAAATGTTGAATGTGGAAAAGAACTGTGGGATTCCCTTGAATCCAAATATATGGCTCTAATTGTAACCCTTACAAACTCCCCCTAGGCTGATGCTACCGAAACTTGAAGGAGAACTTTGAAGCTTGATCTTCATCAGTTGACAGTCCTCATCAGAGTAAAGACCGTTCCCTTTATCATCAGTTGGTTAGGATTCCTCATACTTTCAAAGTACCTCCTCATGTCATAGAGAACATGCAGAGGAAGGTCAAGTATGTGTTGCTAAAAGTACACATATTGACCCCCTTGATCTCTAGTGACATACCATATGTCTGGGTTAGTAGCAAATGCCTAGGACAAGAATGGTATCTCAGTAGTAAGAGGTTCTACAATGAGTTGACTTTGTTGAGCAACCTCTGCTTGATCACCCTCCGGATGTTTTGACTCGTCCTAAAGTGCAGAGGTGGATGCCTTTGACTTCCTCTTCTTCTTTTCCTTGTTCCTTATAATGGCCATCCTCATCCTCCTTCTATACTTTAACTGAGAAGGCTAACCTTGAGTACTAGATGTGTAAGGTTAGCTTGAGTACCAGATATGTAAGGTTATGCGTGAAATGCAGAGTAGAAGTTACTTTGAAAGTGTTACACATTTTAGAGAAAATATACTAAGTTTAAAATCTTCCAAAGACAAAGACCAAATCTTTCGTAGCCATAAATGAAGTTTTTAGAAGCTTCAAAGACAAAGTCTTCCACATCCAAAAGACTGATTTCTTTCGAAGATAGAGAAGATATGCTTTCTCTGATCTACTTTTGCATAAAGCTGACCAACTTTCCGCTACCACTCTGACGACTCACCAACTTATACAAGTTGGTGAAAAGGTCCATGGTTTTGTAAAGTGTAGATTATGGTTTGAAGTCTGTAACTTTCTACTTTGTACTTTTTATCCTTTTTGTAATATATTAGGTTATGAGCTATGTCATGTCATAGTCACAAGTCAAAAGGCAATCTTCCTTTTGACAGTACATTAATCTTATTGTCTAGATTAGTGTTTCCAGCTGACTTTCAAAGTATAGCTGGTTGTAGGATGTAGTATAAAGTATCTCAGGTTCTTGTATTTATCTTCATGCTTGTAAAACATGTAATATAACTTGGGAGCAATGTATAACATACTTGAAAACCATACTTGTCTTATTCTATTCTTTGATATGTCTCGTACTTAATTGTTTTATTTGCATCTTTAACTTATACCCGGTTAACTATTTGATCTGTTAAGTGTTTTAACACTCTCCTCATTGTGAGATTGATTGTATTGACCATCCCTTAACTAGTCCTACAATTGGTATCATGGCATTTTAGGCTCTTGATTGTAAGATCTCACCATCTTAAATTCCCTCGATTTCACATACACTTAACAATTTAAATGGTAGCTCTCACAAAGGCTGATATGGAAACCGGTACTCTGACAAAGTCTCCACTAATCACTTTTGATGACTTGATGCTTTGTGGCAAAGAATGGAAGCCTTTATCAAGTCTTAAGAAAGCAGGATGTGGGGATCTATTATCTCTGGACCTCATGTACCACGCACCTCTTGAGCTGCTACTGGAGGTGGCATGATACCAAAAAAAGTGGCTGACTACTCTGAAGAAGACTGGAAGAAGATAGATGTAGATCAGAAAGCCATGACTACACTCAAAACTGCTCTTTCAAACTCTATTTATAGAGGCTACAAGAAGTACAAAACTGCTAAGCAACTACGAGATGCACTAAAGCTGATGCATGAGGGGTCAAATGAAGCTAAAGAGAACAAAACATACCTCTTGAAGTAGCAATTTAAGAACTTCACCTTCAAAGCAGGTGAAACCATGACTCAACAATACTTCAGGTATGTTGAGATTGTGGATACTCTAATGGATGGTGGAGTAGCTCTTGAGAATAGGGACATTGTAAGGAAGTTCATGTCCTCTCTTCCCAGATAATGGACACACTATTGTGTGGTCATTAAGAGGACTGAAAACCTTAAGATCCTTACTCTCACTGAGTTGTATGGTATCCTTAGAGGATACCAGATGGAGATGAACATGCAAAATCCATATAGCAACTCCAAAAATCAATAGAGTTCTACCCTTAATGTCGTCAAAAGGGATTGCAAGAACCATAACATCATCTCATCTGCTACACTGACAACTCATAAAAGGGTCCTTTAGTCAACTTCCCGCAGACACCAAGGGAGAGAAACATCCAAGGAAGCCCATTCCAAGAGACAAACTTATCACAAGCCTTTATGTCTACTGAAGAAAGTAGTGGCAACTTCCTCTTTACCCTTGAAGACATGGATTGCATCCATCTAGATGATCTGGAGTGTATGGAAATAGTCCAACAGATGGCTCTTCTCAAACATAGAGCCAATAAGTTCTACAAGAGGACAGGGAGGAAGTGTCCTAGCAATGTATCCAGTGGCAAGTTTAGGCTGGACAAAATCAAGGTGAAGTGTTATAACTGTAACCAAATGGAACACTTCTCCTAAAGAAGAGGATGAAGAGGAGATAGTGAATGATGGATCTGAGATGAGTGAAGAAGATCATCCTAAGAAGGGATGAGAAGAGGAAAGAAGTAGGGATGAGAAAGTCTAAAATGAAGATTTTGATTAGAGCAGCCAAAAGAAGTTCAAAGAAGGCTCAAGATATCAAGGCCACTTTTAACTCCAAGCAAAAACAAGTCTTTTTCTCTACATGATTTAAAGTGGTATAGGTTGAGGACTCAACTATGAACTCTATTACCTGGAGTTCTAGTTCATGTCCAACTCATCCCTTTAAAGGAAAGAAGGCTGGTCAGCTATGTATCAGTGCCACACAGCCTAAACCATCCACCTCTAAGAGCAAGCCTCACCCTAGGAAACTTGTTGTAACATTGAGAAGATGAAGATGGAGATGGAAAGTGATCAAGCTCAGCTTTCTATTCACAAGAAGTGTCTCAGAAGGAAGCCAGTTGATTGCATCATCTGTGGTAGCACTTCTCATCTTGCCAAGGATTGTATCTACAATGCCAAAAGTACTATCCATATGACCAAGAATAAGACTTCTGAGAAGAATATGAAGAAGAAAGCATCGGAAGGAAAATGTCTTCCTTTCGGAAGCTCCAAAGTGGAATTGAAGACAAGTGAAAGGTTGCCTTAGGAAGAAAATTTGTTTCGGAATAAAGAATGCTTCCGAAGCACTAAAGCTTGCTGCAGTGAAGGCAAGATATTCTGAAGGCATAGTCTTCAAAACTTCTGAAGTTGCCAAAACTTTCAAAGTGTTGAAGTTCAAGTCTAATATTCAAAGATGGTATGGAATATAAAGAAAGACCACGTGACCGAATGTTCTTGATCAACAACAGAAGATGATCCTTAAAGTCTGAACATAGGATCAAATACTATTGCATTGTCTTCTGTCCATTTTGACAAGCCCAAGACCAATGAGGCTTGAGTTTCCAAATGTAACTAACCTTCTCTTTTTGTGCAGGAACGACTAAAGAATAAGAGGAATGTATGGATCATTGATAGTGGTTGTTCTAGGTACATGATAGGCAATGTCTATTTGCTACAAAATTTTGAAAAAATTGATAAAGAGCCAGTTGCTTTTAGAGGAGATGTAGGTGTTTATATTACTGGAAGGGGCAGGGTCACAAATGGTAAGCTCAACATTGAGAAGGTAAACTTTATAATAGAGCTTCGGTATAATTTACTAAGTTTATCCTAATTTTTTGATCAGAGACACAACATGCTCTTCACTGAGCATGACTGCATTGTTCTCAAGCACAGGGTGGTCATTCCTCATGAGCATATCCTGCTCAGAGCCCCCAGGAAATGGGAACATAAGCACCCCCCTCAAGAGAAGTTTCTTGTTTCTATCTAAAGCAAATAGCGATGAGTCTTTCCTTTGGCATAAAAGAATGTCCCATGTAAAACTTTAAGAATATGAATAAATTACTTAAGAATTATTTGGTAACTAGAATGCCTAAGAAAGAGTTTGCAAGTGATGATCACTGTGTTGCATGCCTGAAAGAGAAGCAACACAAGCTGTCTCGCAAGCCAAAGGAAAAAAACTCCATCACCGCACCCTTACACTTATTACAAATGGATCTCTTTGGCCCCACCAGTGTAATGAGTCTAGGAAGGACATCATACTGTTTGGTGGTCACAATGATTTCACAAGATTCACTTCGGTCTTCTTCCTTAGAACTAAGGATGAGACTCGCAAGATCATGAAGAACTTCATTCTAAAAATTAAGAATCAATGGGATAATAAGGTCAAGACCATAATATATGATCAAGGAACTAAATTCAAGAACCAAATCCTTACACATTTTGTGATAAAAAGGGTATTACAAGACAATATAGTGCTCCCAAGACTCCTTAGAAAAATGGTGTTGCTGAGAGAAGAAACAAGACACTTATTGAAGTTGCAAGAAGCATGTTGTCTAACACAAAACAGCCCATCACCTTCTAGGTCGAGGCAGTCAACACTTCCTGCTATGTTCAAAATAGAGTTTTAGTAGTTAAGACTCAATGTAAAACTCCTTATGAGTTGTGGCACAAAAGGAGACCTTTCATTAGTTTCCTCAGATCATTTGGATGTCCTTGAGCCATTTGATACCAAAGATCAAGTGGCCAAATTTGCTAAGAAATTAGATGATGGACATTTTTTTGGATACTGTTCCCAAGCTAAGGCTTATAGAGTATACAATCTGAGAACTAGTGTAGTTGAAGTGTCAGCCAAGGTGACATTTAATGAGCATACTCCAAGTGTGATAGGTTCTAGTCCTGATTGGTTGTTTGATCATGATTTAGTTACCATTTGTTTTAACAAATCTTGTGAGAATGTTTCAAGATCTACACTTAACTTATCAACAAGAGATCCTGACCGAAGATTTGAGCTGAAAAGACCAAGCAAGAATAGTACTTCAGCTCAAGTGGTAACTAACCCTGCAGATGGAGTTCCTATCAGCACAACCATGACAAATTCAGCTGATACATCTTAGGTGCTTACAAATTCTAGCATATAGGCATAAAACGCATATAAAGGAGCTTAAAATGTAAAATGAAGTGGTGCTGGTCATAGTGATAAAAATGTTTTGATGCTGATAACCACTCCATGGAAGACAACAGCAATGATGTTACACACTTATTGTATCAAGCTTCTCTTGATAAGTGTGTTGATATGGTGGGTGACACTCTGTTGCTAGATCCAAACTTCATAATTTTGATCATTCCAATCAACTTACAGTGATTCCTCAACTCTGGATCCACAAGTCACACCCTACCACAAACATCATTGGAAATATTGACAAAAGGTGAGAACAAGGGGACAAACCCATGACAAAAATGCTTGTCTATACTCTTGTTTCTTATCCCAGATACAACCAAAGAAAGTTGATGAGGCTGTGAAAGATGGAAGTTGGACTGAAATAATGCAGGAGGAGTTGCTTCAATTTAAAAGGTAAAAGGTTTGGAACCTATGTCCTCTTCCTCAAGGGAAGACCACAATAGTTACAAAATGGGTGTTTAGGAACAAGAAGGTTGACAAAGGACTTGTCATCAAGAATAAGGCTAGAATTGTTGTTCAAGGTATCATAGAAGAAAAGAGAATAAAGTACACAGATGGTTTTGCTCCAATGGCCAGACTTGAAGCTCTTAGAATATTCTTTGCTTTTGCTGCATCCAAGGATTTCAAAGTCTACCAACTTGCTGTAAATTGTGCTTTTCTATATGGGTGATAGATGAGAGATGTATGTCAAACAACCACCTGGCTTTGCAAACCCAGTTCATCCTGATTATATCTGCAAGCTTGATAAAGCTCTTTATGGGCTACACCAAGCTCCAAGGAAGTGGTATGAGACATTATCTTAGTAGCTCTATCAGCATAGCTACAAGATAGTTACTACAGATGGAACAATCTTCAACAAAGGAATAGGGAATGACTTGATGCTAGTTCAAGTTTATATAGATGACATTATCTTTGGGTCAACTAATCCAAAGCTCTTCAAATACTTTGAGGAGCTGATGATGAATATATTTGAAATGAGTGCCACGGGGCAACTTAATTTCTTTCTAGAAATTCAAGTGAAGCATGTTGACAATGACATCTTCATAAGTCAGTCAAAGTATGTACAAGACATACTTACAAGATTCAACATGACTGAGTGTAAGGTTGCAAAGAAACGTATAGCAAGAAACCACTCTATTGTACCTCACAGCCAGCAGGCCGGGTATCATGTTTGCTACATGTATATGTGCAGGATATCAAGCCAACCCTAAGATATCATATCTGGTTGCTGTTAAAGAATTCTTAGATATGTCAAAGGTGCTCCTATACTAGGCCTTTGGTATCCAAAGAATTTTGACTTCAATCTGTATGCCTATACAGATAGTGACAATAGTGGGTACAACATGACGGTAAACTCTACATCTGGGGGATGTCAATTCCTTGGTGGAAGGATAGTCTCATGGCAATGCAAGAAACAATCCTATATATTTGCATCAACTTCTGAAGCTGTATATATTTCTGCTGCTAGTTATTGTGCTCAAGTGCTTTAAATTCAAAATCAAATGATGGACTATGGATTCAACTTCAAGTAAAATCCAATCCACATAGACAACAATAGTGCTATCTCTATCACAGAGAATCCTGTGCAGCACTCAAGGACAAAACACATCAACATGAGGTATCAATTAATAAGAGATAATTTTAAAAAGGGATGATAAAACTAGTCAAAGTTAACACAAATGAACAATATGTTAATTTGTTCACAAGGGCTTTTGACGAACAGAGATTTAAATATATTCTATTAGCTATTAGGATGATTAAGTTTTAGTAGATTTTCTTAAAAATTAACTCAATACTATTTTTAAAACATGTGTGTCTTAAGTAGTCTAAATTATCACCTGCTTAAGCCTAGTTTACTTTGGAAGAAAATTACTTACAAGAAATTTACCCTTCGAAGAAATTTTGATATATCTTCCTAAGCGAAAATATGCTTCTAAGTACTTATGTGTTTCTGAAAAACAATTTTTTTTCCAAAAGCAATTAAGCCTCGAAAGATTTTGTTGGACACTGAAAGGATCATACATGCCAATTCAAGTAGTGAATGATGGTTGTTCTGCTAGAATCTCCCTAAGTCCAAGAATCAATGCGGATGAAGAATCTGCATCAACAAAGAAGACAAGTGTCACCTATCCGCATTTGTACATGCGGATGACCAAAGAACAAATGCTGACAAGTATTTGTTCTTCCGCATTGACAAATGCGGACAGCCGAACAAATGCTGCCAAGGATTTACTCTTCCGCATTAACTAATGCGGATGATGAGCAACAAATGCGCTAAGTGTTTGTTCATCTGCATTTCTCAATGCTGATGACCAAACACTAATGCGGTTGAAGAAAACCAAATACTCATGGAGTTCAACTCATCCGCATTAGTCAATGCGGATGAACAATAGAAATGCTGATCAAGACTCTTTGTACTTAGACTAGATTATGTAAAGGGGTAATTTAGTCATTTTGTAAAGGCTTCATGTCAGTCTATAAATAGAATAGACAACCTCGTATGTGAGGTGACTTAAGACCTTTACTTTTAGAATTTCAAAAAAACCTTAGACAATCAGAATATCTATCTTTTGTCCCCAAGTTGTTCGGTTACTGTCTATTGCTCAAACCCTAGCATTTATTGTAACTGTTCAACTTAATCAATACAAAGAAGCATTTATGAGTATTTCTTGCATTCAATGTTCTGTGTTTGTATGATTCCGCCATA
>BJCO01713005.1:0-15142 GCA_018326465.1 Flaveria floridana | reverse complement strand
AACACGACGATGAATGCATGTATTAACGAATAAATGAATGAGTAATAAGATGATGAATACATGCATTAATGAATGAACGAATTAAGTCTTGCAAGCATTGAATAAGTCGATTGGTCTTTCTTTGTGATTGACCATGGTCATGGTACCTCTACCGCTTACCTACTAGTACTGTGGCATACGCTTAGATTCACGGCCCAGTAGCCAAGGCTACTGTGGCATACGCTATGATTCATGGCCCAGTAGCTAAGACTGATCGGGGTATAGCATATGGTATAGGTACAAAAGAATTCAATGTGCAAGTAAGAATGAACGGGATCCTTGTCATTCGACCACAATAATCATAGCCGAATGTTATGAAGTGGGTGAAGCCTGACAGGATCCATATGAGAAGTTAAAGATAACGATGTATAACGAGCGAATGAATGAATGAAAGAGATAATAAAGATATTATCTATGCGTATGTATGATGTATGATCACGTAGAAAACGAAGTATGTTTATTATAAAACTAGAACTCACTCAGCAACGCTGACTTTTTATGTGTTTCCAGTTGGCAGGTAGTGTTGCTGGGGGTGGCACGAGACGGCTACTCAGCTCTTTTGGGATGGCGTTCTTTTGTTAATGTTTTTGTATTGTAATGCAAACAAACGATCTTTTGTAATGAGTGTTGGATTACTTTGCAAAAACATTTATATTAAAATGAAAAAGTTATTTTACTGATTCCGCTGCGATGATTTAAATAAGAGTACGATTAATGTGCAATGATAGACCAGCTGTAAGGTGCCCGGGAACGGGGCCTTACAAAACAGATTTTAGATGGTGCAGAATTAAGAAGTGTATATTATTGATTTAAAAGTTAAACATTTAAATCATGATTTCTAAATAATCCCTCTATTTACGGTTCATGATATAAAAAGTTTGGTTTTAATAACAAGGGCGAGGTTATTTTAAAAAGTGTATTTTGCTACGAAGTGTGAGAAGACACAATAAGGCTAAAAAAGTCACAAAAAAATTATATCTCACAATTTAAATCGAATTTCAAAAAGTACTTCTGAGTCTCTGTTCCTCTCGTCATCCTCTTCCTAGAAAAAAATAAAAAAAATTATTGTGTCTTTTTATGACACAATGACGTCATTGTGTCTTTCATAATGACACAATGACGTCGTTGTGTCTTTTATAATAAGACAATTGCGTCATTGTGTCTTTCATAAATGACACAATAAAAAAAACGTTAATTTTTTAATTTTTTATTTTTCATTTATTTTTTCCTTAGTGAATAGGGGAACAAAAGCTCGGAATTACTTTTTTGAAATTCGATTTATATTGTGAGATATATTTTTATTTTTATTTTTTTTTGACTGATTGTGTCTTTTTACACCTTGTAGGAAAAATACACTTGGTATTTAAACATTTTTTTAATAACAATAATAATAAAAATAGGAAAGCCACAACTAAATAATTTCCTTTTGAAATTAATATAATTGAAATGAAAAAATGACACCGACAATTTGAATTCATTAATGATACAATTTCATTTATCATTATCACAACCCCCCACAAAATGTCCACCCTAGCACCAACAATTCTTTTTCCACTGTCACCTTCCTTTAGTTATTCTTAATTGTGACAAAAACAAATTAGCAAATAGCGTATATAACAATCTAAATTATATCCCCTTACTCCGATAGACCTGCCAAGTAAGCAACTCCGGTCGATGGCAACCATGACGACCCATATATAAACTTGGCGACCGTAAATCGGCTCGCCTCTATAGCCGAGGTAATCACACGATAACCTCGCCATTTAACCCGTCTGCCAACGGCCCCACCAGGCCCGTAATTCATATACTCACCATAGTATAACGTATCTAGGGCAAACGACCCATCCCATTCTAGCCACCCCTTGGGGTCAATGTGGCCACCCATGTATGACATTAGGTACACAGTCCGTGAGTACATTTTCCACGGCCGGCCAAGAAACGTTTGGAAACTCCCATTTGATGCTATAAGATCCGTGTGTGGTAGAAGCTTGCAAGAATGAATCGAGATCCCAGTGTTTTGATTCGGGTCTTTTCGGTTTTGAGCTGTGATGGTAATCTTTTGGTTGTCCATTGGTTTTCTAGCGTAAATATTACAATTTTGGAGGACAACCGCCGCGTTACCAAAAATAAAATCAACAGTTCCATAAATGTCACAATCGCGATAAAACTGGCGCTGTGAGTGCACATACAGTGAATCCTGATATCCAATAATGCTGCAGCGGTAAACCACCGAGTGATCTGCACCCACTCTGAGTGCAACCGCCTGATGTTTTGCTGGTCCAGCATGATTCTCAAACGTCATGTCACGAGCCATGAACCCCGCACCAGAAGCGGCTACATAAAAACATAGCACATGGAATGAAGCAAGGTGAAAATGACAATTGAGGGAGGACATGGGTTAAGAGTAGAGTAGTGAGGCGTTTACCAAAAGAAGCAGTGTGGAATGTGGTCACATGGTCGGCTACACTAATTCCTCCTGTAATCACTGTTTTGCCCTTCCCATCCCCAATGAACATCAAATTTGTCTTCTTTCTCCCCACCTTTAAATCCTTCTCTTCGTACCTGCAAAGTTTATAATCCCAAAAGGGATTTTACTATTTTTGTGGATATTATTATTTGCTATTATTTTTTTCATATAATTTCATATTTATAAAGCAAGTTGAATAAAAGAATTAATGCTATTTTGGTTGTATAGGAATGTAGGATAATTTAAATATATATATCATTTGATTTGTCAACAATGTTGAAATCTAGAATAGGTGACGACAGGGTGTAAATAAAATAATAAATGCCTTCTAATAATTTGCATTAAGACTTCAAAGTGGAATGATTGTTTAGGAAATGCATGGTCATAATTTAACTCCCACCAAACTTATTAATTTCTCCTAGTACCTTTTTCCCATTTTAAATCAAAATTCCATATTAATTATTTACTATAAAGCTAATAATATATCATTAACATCAATGTTATGGGATGTCATCAAATCGAAGTTCTATTGAAAAATCTAAAACTTAAGACGTGTATCGTACTAGGTCTATAATTAATTATAATATATTTTAATGTTTTTAACACAATGATGATATTAGATGAGCTTGTCTTATACAACACACCTTTAATAAAACGATTAACATATCAATAAATTATCCCTACAATAAAGTAAATTACTACAACTTTAGTAATTAATTTATTGCATTAAACATCGAAAAAACTACATCAGACCAAGAAAAAATCGTATGATATTAAATCAACATTTTACCATTGCTGCAGAAGGTAAAATTATATTAGATTAAAATCAACATCTTTATTAGAAAATGCAATTTATTTGTTAGAGAATATAACTCTTTTTAAAAGATTGCTTCTAAAAAATTGTATTAAACTTATTTATCTAGAAATGTATATAACGCTATACATATAGTATTTTCTTAGTATACTAATGCATACTATAGTAGTTGGGATTGTTAAAAAGCTAAAATTAGTAACATCTAAGATTAGCATAATTGTATAAGTACTTAAGATCTAAAATTTCAAAGATGTATAAAATCATGTTTTTGAGGTGTTATAGTACTCAGATGAATTCCTTTATCCTATTAAAAGGACAAATAATATCTCCAAATACACAAACTTTAACCTTATTAGATGACAAACAAAAACACTTGATTGATCCAACTATTACTGTTTATCTATTCTTTAAGCTCCTACAAAACTCAAACGGTCGTCTAAAATTCAAAGAGGGCTATAAGATCGATTTAACTCAACTTGCAAATGACCGTTTCACTTTATGCTCAAACAGTCATTCAGCCTCTATAGTCGATAGGTCGCCCCTTTTTCTATTTTCTTAAAATCGAAAAAGAGACTTTTAACTAACAAGTCTCATGTACCCATTACTGTGATCCAAAAGGTTGTTAAGAAAAGAAAAGCGACGTACGTCAAACATCAAAGGTAAAACAAAGTGGATCGACATACATAATTTGAGTTTTCGATCAGTTACTACCTTCCAGCCTTGACGTAAATAATAAACCTCCGACGACTCTTCTGAGGCGCCTTTTTGATCGCCTCCTTGATGGTCCTGCACGTGCCATTATTCCCCTCTTTCGACACCACCACATCCGCCTGAATCTCCCCCACCTTCATCTCCAACAACCGCCTCTCACCCGCCCCCACCCACTCCGGAAACTCCGGCCACTCCTCCGCCATCAACCGCCGCCTGTTCTCCCTCGTCCCCCCACCGTCCCCCACCGTCGAATATATCGCTAGACTGTTACTCACCATCTCCGCCAGATCCTTCAGCTTCTCACTCATCAGACTCCTCACCGCCCCTTCTTCGCCCTCCGATAGACCCTCAGTACACGTGTCCTGATTCGTCAGCGACGCGCTCAGCCACGTCACCACGTCCTCCGGCGCCGCCTGCCACGTCAGCGACTGCTCCAGCTGGTCAACAGACTCCTCCAGAAGCTCCACGCAGTCGTCGTACGCTGACCGCACACGTGGGCTCATCTCCATGTTGTTGAGATCGGTCGACGTGTACAGCGCCTTGCCCACGTGGCGGAGCGTCATGTTCACCGAAATGTGCACGAGTTCGTGGTCCGACGCGACGAGTGAACCCGGGAAGTCCATGAACGAGTTGACACAGAGGTTCTGGTACAGCGTACGGCTGCACACTCGTGAAATGGCCTTCGTCGGTCGCCGGTGGGTTAACGAACCTGATCCACCGCCAGAGGAGTTTGATCGGAGAGCCACCGCTAGCGCCACCGATATCGCCGCCGTGACAATGAGGGTGACTCCAGCGATGAGGAGGAGCTTTAGCTTCCAGTTTGATCTTGTGGACTGTGATGATGATGATGATGATTCGGTGGGTTGGGAGAGTGATTTTGATGGTTGGAGTCTGCCGTAATTCATGGTTAAGAATTGGGTGGAATGAATTGAGGCTGAATAGTATGAATTTGAGGATGAAAATGATTATGGTGATGATAATGACATGTTTAAATTGGGGAAGTAGTGTGTATATATTTCACATGCATACATAGGAAAAGGCTAATGTGTGCTGACTAGTTACTTGGACCACTTAAACTCTCTCTCTCTGTGTGTGTGTGTGTCTATGGGTATCATTCCCATTCCTTTCTTATATACTAAGAACCAAACATCCTCGTAATTGTTCCTATGGGCATTGTTGATGATAAGTGGTGTATTGTTTAACTAAGATTAGTGGCGGAGTTTGATAAAATCCATAAAGAGGTCGAAAGTCACAAGACCTAGATAAGAAGAACCGTAATGATATAAAATTTTGGGCCGAAAATTACATATTTCTATTACTGGGTGAAAAATTAGGGGGCCATGGCCCTCCCGGGCCACAACAAAACTCTGTCATGAGTTTAAATTATATGAGACACACTTATTATGATTTTATAGTTGGAGTAGATTTAAATTAGATAATTTGTGTGCTTACAAACTTCACTTAATTTCACTAAGACATTTTAATTGAGGGTGAAGTTTGATATTGAATTAATTTGGTTGACCTTTTACGTTTAATGATGGAAGTCTTTTTAATGGTTATAAAGCGCGTGAAACTTTTCTCCAAACACCTTTGCTTCATGGTGTCTTCTTAATGATAAAAAAGTTATTCGTTTAAAGGTTACTTTTCTAGATACGTAACAAATCCTGTAATTTTATATAATATTTGCTTACATAATAAGAAATGATTATAAATATAACTTTATGGGATTTTAGTTTTTCATCAATTTCCCCGAAATAGATCTGAATCTCGTATTAAAATATGAGGAATAAAATATGTTTTTTTCTAAATCCCAAAGACATCATACTTTTTATCTCAAATATCATTCTTAATATGTATAATGTTTCTAAAACATAATTTAGAGAATATTAAATTATAAAAGTTCAAAGAAATATGTATAATATTGCTGGTAAATTATAAACAAATACTAATTATTTAACTTACAGTTATTATGATTCATGAATAACAACTAGAATAATTAACTTTATAACCAATCAAACGATTAGGATTCTAACTCTTTTATAAAGCTATATTGCATTAAAAAAAATACACCCACAACTTAGGTTCTACCTTTGGGAACCACTAACTTGTGAAAGTGCATATGATAAGAAAGTTCCGAATTTATTCGATGCTTATAGATTCGGTATAGAAAAAAATAAATATTTTAATACGCGATTGAATGACTCCTTACACAACCAAAGTAAAATATTCAAGATTTTACTTTTATTTTATATATGATTCATAAATGTTAAATAAATGAAAATGCATGATAATTTTCGGGTACGAGCATATGCGTGGATTAAATAATATGCAATGAGTTTTTTTAACCTTCTTCAAAATTTTGACTCATTGTCATTGTGATGTTAAATCATTACATTGTTTTCTTTCTTATATCATTTCACTACGTGCTAATGTTCTTGTTTTTAAATAATTTTTAGCTAAACCGTGTCTTTTATGGTTGTTTTCCCTTATTGTCGTAGCAGTTAAGTGAATCATCAAAGTATATGAAAAGTAAGATTTTAAATTCTAGGATGTGATTTAGAAGATATAGTTAAATTTTGTTTTAAGCTAGTTAAGATTTATTTTTAACCGTCATATGGTTTTGAAGTTCGGTTAAGAATTTTAATTCTATCATAGATAAAAAAAAAAAAAAAGTGGTCAATTATTTATATTTAATAAAACAGAAATAATGATACTATCGTTACATGTAGGAAATTAAAATACTATATAGTGTATACAATATGAGATCAAAATAAATGTAAAACCCACTTTTATGTGAACCAAATTGATTCGAACCACTATTTTCAATCTAAACTTCACCAACACCTTCTTGTAGTATCCTTAGCTACACAAAGGAGCAAACACATTCTTAATGGTTATGGCTAAGAATTTATATTTAACACGAGTCATTTAAACAAATTTTTAGTCTTCTCTAAAAAAAACTCGTCTATCTATGAGAATACAACAACTAAAGGTGGATGTACAATTAAAGATGACCTCATACACCGAAAGTTACACCTGATGAGTTAGAGTGTGGAAAATGAAAAGAAGAAATTGGGTGATTAAATGGATGAAGCAGATAGTGCTCCTCTACAATTTCTAGAACAATGTATGGCTACACAAGTTTGAAGTTTCTAGTATTTGTGTGGCGGAGAGCATAACTTTTTTTTTCACCTCTTCAAAATGAACTCTCAAATCATTTTATAGTCACAAAATCGAAACCAAAACTTAACATTTAATCTTGTAATTACGGGAAAAAATCCCGACTCGCGTTGCGTGTCATAGAAACGCGATAAACCGAGCCTTGAACAACTATTAACATAATGTTTCAGTCATCACAGTCGCATTATAATAGTTTTACCAAACAACACTACATCATGTATTGTATCTGGTATAGCATAGTGCGAAACCATGTACGGTTGCGGCTGCACACCGAAAATAGTTTCCAAGCCAATGCAGTCGAGAGTATTGGTTATGGTTTATCATCACAGCCACGGAACAACCAGAACAAAGGGCCCAGACAGAAATCTATCATCGTCTATCAAGAATGGCGGAATCACCTGAGCGTACGAATATGAATCGATTGCTCATAGTACATGGTATTAATTGCATTGTAATAATATTAAATACTATTTTCATTGAATAATATTAATCGAATAATATATTACAATCAAATAAAAACTTAAGTAACCATAATGAAATTGTCTTTAGTTTTGACTAAGGACAAGCCCTAAATATGCATATAGAATCCAATTTCTGCATTCCTGAAATCATGTTTAACGAGTCAGCTAACAAATTAGTCGGTGAATAAACACAAGTTTTGCATACATATGTAGATTGATTAAAATTATTATGAACAAATCAATTCACATGGCAATGTCAATATTTATAAATACAATAATGTAACATAAAAGACAAACCAAACACAAACAAACCAAATGATTGAATTGACTCTATTCGCAAACGAAGTCTTATGATTGATGACTCTGTTTTCAATTAGCACTTGTATATTCATATGAGGTAGATTTGTCAAACCAATAGATCTATCATGATCATCTAATAATCATATAGGGTGGGTTTATCAAACTAATAAATCTATCATTGTTATATTGATTACATGAATAAATAATTGTGTATCATCTAGTTTATCTAACTATGCATACATAACTGCATATTATAACATAGCATGTTTGAACTGAATTTTAAAATAAAATAATAACAAATAAATATGATTGAATAAATATAATATGATTTTTCCAAATAATAAAAGATATTAAAATGGGCTACGAATACCCATATTGACAATTGAATATGATTTGAACAATAAACAATGATAGATTAGACATCAACATACTCATTGTTTTAATCTAAGGAAATGTCTCTTAGAAGAATAATGATATGATTAAAACTAATTATTTATTAGTGTTTTAATTAGGAGTTGGGGGTATAACAAATACGTTAAAATAATAAAATTGATTTATAATCTCAGAAATGATAAGAATAATTACCCTATATATGAATAAAGCAACTACCATCAGCAGTTGCTTTTGTGTGTTTTGAGATTATGCCACACAGATTTTAAGGCTTTTCATTTTACCCCCACGGCACCATAGTTTTACATATATGAGTTGAGAGAGAGAGAGAGAGGATATGAGGGTGACCGGACCCCGGGCCTCGCTGTTGGGTCGGCAGTGACGGTCCGCGACAACATTCTTGGTTGCGTTTTTATGCTTTGATCTTGCTCTACATCCGATCTTCTTCTCTTTTGCACCTTTTTTGGGTTTTTTCATGATGGAGGTGTACGACCGACCTCCCACTCCGGTTGAACCTTCGCCCCTTGGTTCCCACCGCCTTATCCAGCTAGACGTTCGTCTGTTGGTTCCGGCCACCTTCAAAACCCTTAATGTATGTTTCTTTTTAAAGAGATACTGTAGGTCATGGTTTAGGGTTTGGAAGGTGGGTACAAGTGTCCATTGTTGTTCGTGGCAGGGAAGGAGGCGGTCATAGTCGTGCTTTAGTCGCTTGCATCACTTTTTCATCGGCCATCACTATAGCGGTGGCTTTGGGCTCTGTTGCCACTCTCCCTCCCCTTTTTGGTTACGGTGGAGCAGGCGGTGGTATCATTGCTATGGTCGAGGCGTGCATGGTCGTTTTTAGTTGATCATCGTCTTAGCCACCCAGGTGGTGGTCTAGTCATTTGTTGGCATTTCTATTTGGACGTCGTAAGGCCATCTTCGACTTGAGAACGGATTAGATTTGCAATGTAAGATATTTGGGGAATTATTGTCAAAATTTCAGATCTGGACCCTATTTTAGTTCTATGATGATGAGGATTCCTTATCTGAGAACCCACTTGTTTGTCTGTGTATTTTGAGAACTTTTTGGAGTGTTTGGTCTGTGATGATTTGTCCGGTGGTATATATGCTTTGTCCCGTGGTATATATGTTCGAAGATGATGAATGCGGTTTTATGAGAACCCGTTGACGTCTCTGCTATTTCTATTCTGTGATGATGCCGATGGTAAAGTTTTAATGTGTTCGGTGACGATGACGGTGGTTCATCTGAGAACGGTTATGACCCATTTAAAGGGTTGTGGGTTGCCTGGTTTGGGACATGTTCTGACCGGTTTGATAGGTGATGACGATGAAATAGTACATGAAATAGTACATGGGCATTGTTTTGACATGATAGAGGCATTATCTGCAGCCACAATAAACTGTTCTTTTCGAGCTTTCTGGATAATGAGAAAGTTTTTTGATTGCTTAACATACGTTATGTTCGAACCCCGCCATGAAGCGCGGGTTAAAAAACAAACTAGTTATTAATAATAAAGCAAATTGAATAAAAGAATATTTAGTTGAAAATAAAGTTTTAATTTTAAAATGTGAGAATAACTCATTATTAACAATTAATCATTAAATATCTTAATTAAAATAATTAACTGAATAATTAATTATTTAAATAATATAAAATATATTGATTTAAAATTATTTGAAATAATTTAGCTTTGATATAAGTCATTTTTATAAAATATAGAACTTATAAATAAGTTTTATAATATTTTTATAATATTTTTATAACATTTAAAGCCTTTACAAAATTGAATAAAATTATGAATTATTAAACCTTTAGAATTTTTAGAAATTTATTAATAATGATTGGAAGGATTTAGTTAACAAAGTAGATTTTATATTAATAATGATATTAAATTTTTTTTTGTAATTTTGAAATTATATAAAAATATGAGTTTTGAAAATATATATATGGAGGTGCCCGAATTCGAACTCGGATTCCCTGCATATTAGCAATGTGTGTTAGTGTTGGGCAAAAGCCCATGATCTGTGTAAATTTCCAAATAAAACTTTTGAAAATGAAGTTTAAAGAAATCCCCAAACTCACAAAAACCCTAGAATCTAAACGATCCAATTGATTCATAACATGAAATCGATACCCAAATTAATCATAGGGCTTTCGTTTCCGCATGAAATCGAGTGTGTGAGTGTGTGGAATTACCTGAACCAAGATTGATTTGATATTAAACAACAGTAAGACAGTTGCAACCAATGGTGGAATTGATTCAAGAAGGTAATGATGATTATAATCGAATTCATGGTACTCGAAGCTTCTAATGGTTTAGATGATCGAAAGACCTCTATCAATTGTAACCAAAATTGTTTGGAAGGGGTATTTCGAAAGAGTTGCAGGTTGTGATGGTTGAGACGAAGGAATTCAATTTGTGAGTTTGTTATCTATGAAATTGGGAGCTGAGATCGATCAGAGGAACTATTTTGGGTGTTTTCCCTCTATTATGTAAGCTCAATTATGATTATTTCTTATCAGATAAATTAAGACTTTGATTGGAGTGTTCTGGTTTCAATCGAATGAAATTACAGTGTTTTATTCTCATTAACGTGTAAATTTGAATTTTTAACGATTATAAGGATGTTTCAAGTCAAATTACTTTATCAATTCGCTTAAAGATTAAGCTGAAACAATTTGGGTTGAATATGGTTTTATATTTGGTTCGAATGCTTCATAACAAGCATTAGAATCGAATTGAAACATGGTCATGGTTTGAAACAATCTCACGAGGTGAAGGAAACGATTTGATAGAGTTATTTCTGTTGGCTGTGGGGTGTTTGAACCCGCAGGAGAATGGCCAAAAGTTTGGCTGGAGAAAGTCGACGAGGAGGGGAAAACAATATGTCTCTTAAACATTTACACTTATAGCCCCTGTAATTTCAAAAATTATATTTTATTTAAAAAAAATTTAAATTAACTTTTAAAAATTTCACTTTAAACCCTTAACTTAAATAAAACCTAATTTCAATAATCATTCACATTTTTATGTTATAAAACTTATAACTGTATAAATTTGATGAAACTATGAAATTATTTATTTATTTTGATTAAAATCTCATAAAAATATAAACTAATTCAATAAATTTATAAAATTTTTATTTTATAAATTATAAAATAATATAAGATTGAATAATTGAGTTAATTTTTGCATTTGAATTGCCAAAATAGCTAAAATTATTTGAATAATGTAAATGATTTACATAAGTGACCCAATAGGTTCCGGTGTACATTTTAAAACAAGTGAAATGTCACACTGGCAACACCAACGAACAACAGTCTCACCCAGCAGGATCAAATCGCCAACAACCTAACGAAGTTTCATCAGACTATAGCCTGTAAACCAACAATCTCAGATGAACACTCGTCCATCATCATGGATATCAACAAAATCTCACTAGATGTAATCATTATAGCAATAGTTCATTTAGTTTAACAATTAAAAGAATGTAATATAATGCGTGTAAACCAACGTCCTAGAAAAGCTAAAGCTCAACATTGTTTATGACATGAACAACAAAGTCTCAGATCATAAAGTAAATACCAAAACATCATCAACAGCCACTATCCAACACCAACTTAAACTAGATCTAAAAAACCCCAATTTCACACAAAAATGACTAGAACATCATCAACAACCATAATCCAAACACCGACTCAAACGACACATGAACACCCCAATATCACATAGAAAAGACCGAAACATTATCAACGGCGACAATCCAAACACCGAGTCAAACCAAATTTGTAAACCCTAATATCACACTAAGATAAAACTATATCGAACCTTAGACTCGAGTAACCTGAAACAAAGAAAAGAGGCTAACATGCAACCATTATGGTCATCACTGACGAGAAGGGAAACGGGAAGACTAGATGTTAGACACTAATCGGACCTCCAAATGCCTGGAAAAAGCACCAATCGAAGGTCGAAATGGAGGCCCGTCGGTTGTTCAACTCCTCCCCTTCTCGCCACCACACCTAAGAAACACCTTCCACCTCCTCCACCACCATTCCCGGAGAAATCGATATAACTGAAGAGGTTTTCGAATCGGCACCATCGGTAAATGGTGGCCCTACGATGCACTCCCACTATTGCTACGCACTGGTGGAAAATGGGTATGAGGCGAAAAAGAGCATGATAGGAGGGGGGCCGACCATCGCTACACACTGGGAGGGGTCTTGGTTGTAAATGAAGAAATGAGGCGGACAAACCTTTTATACTCTGAACGCGCACCATGCACCTGTACATAATTTGTCACAAGCTGCGGACATATAAACAACTTTATATAATGCCTAACAATCGGTACGATAACTGTTCATCAAGTTGCTTTATTAATTGATAGGTAAATAAACAATAGTTTAATTTACAAACTAAATTACATCAAATTGGATTTTAAGTGGTTAACAAAACAATCATATTAACTCATCACATTAGTTGAAAAGTCCAACTGAATCAAGCTACTACCAGACGAAAACTGCAAGGCTCGTAGGTTGGTAGCAATTGAGTTGTACATCTATACCAACTCCCAAATCTATACTAAGCCATCAATAGTATGATACAAGGCAAAAATACATAAGATACTTTCAAACGGATCATGACGCTGCAAGTGTGCACACGCCACCGCACGTGGGTGTGCGAATACGAATTAGGATCCAAAACAACCCTGTATACAGGGACTACTTCTCCGTATACCACTTCAAGTTTTGTTTTCATATCTATATGAGAAGAACTCTATTTTATTGCTATTTCACATATTTAGGTATTCCAAATATTCAACTTTAGGTATTAACACCTTATTCGTCTTAGCTCTCTTTTAAACGCTTTTTGATTTAATATGAAATTCTCATATTATAGAACACAAATAGTAAATGGGTCATTGTATAAAGCATATATAGATACATATGTTTGTGTTTTGATGACGTGGGAAGATATAGATCCGGGGCCTCGGCTAGAAACATGGCCAAGCCAAGGTCATAAGCCGAGGCCGAATTCATATATCATGGCCCTGTCTAAAGTGGTTAACGCAACGACTGACCAGGCCAGGAAAGTCACCTCGCATAAGATAAAGGGTAAAACCCTCCTTTACCCACCTTTTATTATAGAAAGGAAAATTCAGCTCCTACTCTGACAAAACAACAACTTTTAGCTGTAAAAGTAAAACAACACGATATTCCAAGAAAGTCAACTTATTTCACCCCTAAGGAAATAAGTTAGGGTACCCAAGAATGTTAACAAAACCATGCAACCTTCCTTCCCAAAATAAGAGGAAACAAAGTCCCAGGAGGATACATGAAGATACGCATCTGTCACAATAAATAGAGAAAGAAAGTATCACGTAAGGATCATCCCGTTCCACTCTCTACTCCACTACATCTCTCTCAATCAATACTCTCATCTCTTGAGAACTCTTACTAATTCTCACGCCGGAGGCTGATCGCAGGAAACCCCCTCCTGCTGTGAGTCTAACGGTTTGTTATTCTTAGCGGATCCCATTACTCAAGCTAACTCCCCTATAGCAACATTTTTAAAATAATTAAAATACTAATATTTCACTAGATTTTCTTACAATTTATAAATAATTCATTATGACATTATGCACCTCATATATAAATATAAATAATTATATGCAAATGATACCTTAATTAACGTATTCGGTAACATGTTAGCTATTGGGGTTGGAGTGTTACACTATCCGTAGTTGAAATTTTCTTTATAGCATGTGTGTATACATGTATATATATGTATGCATGTATATTCATAAGTGTATAAGCATTGCAAACATGCATTGTCATTAAACATTTTCGAACCAAAATTGTAGTTTCTTGTAGATGATAGAAATGATAATATATAAACTAGATGTTTATTATTATAACAAATAATGAATTATTTAGGTTTGCCCTGATCGTAACGTCCATGATATTTGAAATCGGGGTTGGTGTTGGGGCCTTTTCAATTTACCTTTTTTTTTTTAATCTTTCACAGTTTCAGAAAACGACTGCTTTTTTAATTTTTCGAAAATAGCCAAAGAATTTGGAGTGATGCAATTTTTAACCCTTATAATAATATACCTACATGTATAATAATAAAACAGTTTCTAGAAGACTAAGAAGACTCGTTGACTCATAATTCATTTCAATAAAAGATAAAATAGTTCAAAAATTGACTACCTCTTTACTACTCATCACCGACTCCTTTCACAATCACAAATAAAATTAATATCAAAATTATTTCTTTAACAATCAAATATCCAAAAGAGTTGCATTAAAATTTGTATTTTAAAATTTGTAGATTTGTAGAAGACTTAAATATAATTAAATTGTCCATCTTTAAATTTCAAAACGTGTCACGCACAAAGAAACATGACTTCATGAATTTCTGGGTAAACACATAATCAGATAGTAATAGTACATACGACGTAATTGTAAACAACAATGCAACACTTAATAATAACATGACAGTAGTTATAAATAAAGGGTCCATTTATTTAGACACCCCTTAATTTTAAATCAACACCCCTGTACCCTATACGTCGCGTATGGGTTCATACGCGGCGTATAGGGTACATTGTTGATTTAACGTTTTATACCCTATACTCTGCGTATGGGACCATACGCGGCGTATATGGTTTGACATTTTATACCCATACGTGACTTATGACCCATACGTGGAGGAGCTATACGCCGCGTATGGAACCATACGCGGCGTATAGCTTATACATTTATTTTTTTTT
>BJCO01713000.1:0-15162 GCA_018326465.1 Flaveria floridana | reverse complement strand
GCCTGAACAGTAGGTTCGCGACTGCTAAAGTGCTGAGCAGCCTTCGGCTGCTCCGTGCACAGATTTCACACAACAAGGACTTCTAGAAACACTTATCTAACATATCTAAGTAAGATACACACTCAGAAAGGCAACACACGCACCCCCACGACCTCTTGTGCTCGGGTTGAACCCGAGTACCCGAAACCCTAGAATTCGCAGAAGTAAAACGAGCAAAAACGGACGACCATGGTCGTCTACCTGCTTGAAACGTGTTGTCTAAGCTGTAGTAGTAGTCTAAACGGTGAAATCGCGAAGAAAACGGGGCGGTTCTAGGTGCAAGGAGGTGGAGAGAGTGGAGAAGAAGAAGATGAAGAAGAAAAGGAGTTTGTGAAGGCTAGGGCTGGTATGTGGGTTTTATACCCAGCCCTAGTTCGGCAAATGTCAAGTTTAGTCCCTACACTTAGCCCCCGAGTCCCCAAACTTGTTTCGGTTGAAAACGACGTAAATACGCGCGTTATATTAATTATAGGGAAGAATTTAATGTTGTTTGTATCTTGAATATGTTGTTATTAATGATGTTTATATTATATAACATAATATAATTAGTGATGTCGGTTGTGATACCCGTAAGCGTTTTAGATGATAAGGTTGCAAATAATGGTATCACATCTGTAAAATAGAATCAAACAAGTATGATGTTCTCACGAATAGTCTATGAAGATGAGAAATGAACGTTCTAAGGATAGTTAATGAAATCCACGTTAAATGACGGACCTTATGGTGACGGATGTCACACTTTGGTAGCAACTTGTGCATTAATGGTAAAGTTTAGGGATAAAAACTAGTTGAATTACTCTTGACAGGTTTCTAATGATATTTTTTCCACTGATATAATTGATACTACTATAAGTTATAATCATTAACTAATTCATTCAGAAGTGCATTGTTTCTTTTTTATTATTATGATGGTTCAACCCTATATATATAAACATGTTTAGCCTTTTTGAATACAAATATTCATAGAAAATTCATACTTTTTCTAATATAACTATTTTGGTATTGTGTGAATATCAATTTCGTACACACCGAAGAATTTAATCTATAAGCGATTCTAAGTGATTTAAAAAGCTATCCAAGAAATATTATAACACTTATAACTTAAAACATCAGTTTTTACAGTTATCATATTTTTAAGTGTAATAATAGGACCTAAAAGATTTATTTATTAAATTATTTCTAAAATAATGTCTTGATTATTTATTTACAATGTATTTACAAAAATCCTAATAAAAATAAGACTTGTGTTTGATCCTTCTCCCATGAGACTTTATCAAGCTTAGCCTTTTGGATTTGACAATCAATTATATGCAAGTATATACATAACATATATTTGCTTTCATTAAAAGAGTGTATATTCATATTGACATATCACATAACCCCGTAGGGACAATCTCATACATGTAAATTAGAACAACAAAGATCTCATATCGTGCAAAATCATAAAACTCACATGTGTTAGAACAACAAAGATCTCATATGGTTCAAAATCATAAAATTCACATGTGAGTAAAATTTTAATCACAAAGATCTCATCTGAGTCTAATAATTCCTCAATATATTTGAATCGAGAAATCACGTGTGATCTCATGTTGAACTAAGAAAATCCCATATAATCTTAACATTTTTCCCACATATCATCAAGGTAATTAAATCATAAAAATACATCAATAATGTATTCTCAGTTCTCATGGATTCGCATTTCATATTAGTTGCATACACATTTTAGAGGATATGTATCTTTCACTTGTATATGCAAAGTCTCCCTTATATTGTTTCTCTTTGTAAACCAGTATTTGGAAGTTTTCATCCTATCATAATGTGTAAATATTCATAAGTCATGGTTATAACTTGCACCTCATGAGTAACCAACCTCCTGTAAGGGCCTTGTTTTCGAGAGTCCTCTTAGTTGGATTCATACATCATAACCATAAATTTTAAACTGAAACTTTTATAATCATTGCAAAAAAAACATTCAAAACATTTAACAAGGAACATATATTCATGATGTCAATTACATAGAACATCTCATCATCTTAACATTTTATAACATATATTTTAACAGGATGCTAGACTTTATGTTAGGTAAGCTTCTTCCTGCCATTCTCACTCAAGCTCTACTGCACTTTGATTTACTAGATATACATACTAAGGTTGTTACACACGTATACTCCTTGGGTATTTTACATATACCCTTCGAGCAACCAACCTCCACACACGCCTAGTATTTTTACCCATACCCCTTGGGTAACCCACCGTATACACCCCAAACATAAACTACGCAGGTCATAGGGTATTTTCTTTCCGTATTAGCCACTCGGCTTCTCTTTCATGAGTCTTGTATTCTCTGCCCAATCACCACCTACACCTACCATCGAAGTACACCAACTACTAGTACCAATAGTACTTATAGTGTAACGCCTAGAAATTTCAATTGCAAGAAGGCAGATCTAAGTTTTCACGTGAAATGAACTTGATGCGCGAAAAGAGATGAAGCATGTAAAGTTCTCGCGTGAAAGGAACTTCTCGTGCGAGAAGTCTGGGCGAAAAGTGTTGCTAGGTATAAATAGCCAAGAGCACCCATGCCTGACCCATACCCATGCGAAAAATGCTGCTACTAGAGAGAGAAAAACGTTGTTTAGAGAGAGAAAACGTAGAATCGAGGTGTTTAATGTATGTAACACGTGGTTATATAGTTTTTCTTTCGATAAAGGCTTTGAGAAGGTCGTGTTTGTGCTAGAACTTCACAAAGTGAGTTTCTTGTTCCCTTTTTACACCATTTTTATGTTTTAGGGCTATTATGCATGCTAAAATACTCGTTTTATGCTTGTATGATGTTGTTTATAAGGTTAAGCCTGTTAGAACAGCCTTAGACGCGATAAGTTATAACTGGGTGGGAAAACCTATAGTTTTCGTGCGAGTAGTTTAGTGTACGATATGAAATTTGAATCTGCGAAGTTCTTGCGCGACAAGTAGTTCTCGCATGATAGGTAGTTTTCGCATGGTTTAACAGGAAGATAGAATTTTCTATAATAAAATGTGCTATACAAATGCTTCAAAATAAAACTTATTCGCGCTGACCTAGCAGCACGGCGACCTCAGCCAGGGGTGTTGCCCCTTAGACCCCACTAGGGGCAGCTGCCCCTAGAACCCCGCTGTCAGAGACTGCCAGCCCCGAACCCCTACTATCCCGCGGAGGGTTGGATAATATTGTTTGTTATTCATGTTGATGAGAATGTGAATATATGTTTCATGATGTTTCTTACTTGGGGTGATATATGCTAAATAAGAATACGTATTATGTAATGAAGTGAAAGTAAATGATAATGAAAAGCGGAACCTAATGAATGAATGAAAGTCTTGCAAGCAAAATGAATAGAGGTTCACAACCCATTGAGGGGTTGTTATCTCAATTGTGTGCGGTTTAGCTAACCCATGAGGATGCAAACAGGGGGCAATCTTTGTTATTGATCATGACGTGCGAAAACGAGATCCTTGTCACTTGACCCCAAGACGGTAGTTGCTTCGTGCACAATGATAGGGCATAGCATAAGACAGGATCTAGATGAAAGTGAAATATAAAGATGAAAGTACGAAATGTGCGATAACGTGCAAAAGCAAACGATAATGAAATATAGTAATGATTATTATCGAAGTGTATGTATGATGTATGATTACGTGCGAAAGTAAAGGAAATGTTTTAAACAAACGTAAAATATTTTATTATAAAAACTATAACTCACTCAGCATAGCTGACTTTTTACATGTATAATAGTTGGTACGTAATTGTTTATGCTGAGGAGGTGCATTCATGGATGCATAAGCTACTAGAAAATGATTCAAGACTGGAATCCATATTTTTGAGAATGATATCATGTTAATATAATTTTTAAGATGTACACCTAACAATATGATTATTAGACACGATTTTTGTTATTAATGAAAATTTTAAATTCCATTGTAAAATGTCATGTTTTAAACGTTTTATGCTATGAATAACTAACTGCAAGCGTCTCAGAAACGGGGCTTTACATATAGGGGTACATCTCGTTTTACCAAGCATAATTACTATACCCCCATTATAGTATAAAATAACTAGAAATGGTTCTAATACTCAAAGTAATGTTAAAACAATACTTTCTCTCTCTAGATTCTCTCATTAGAAGATATTCTAATTTATGCTCAAATGGTTAACTCCAAGCTTCTATCTATAGAAGATCTAGAGCTTATTCACCATGCCACATGTCAAAACTAGATCTGGTGAGTCACAATTGGTCCATGTGTACACTTGTACGTTTCATGATTACTCTATTATCGATTCCATGAAAACTCTTATACTTATTTCATGAGTATGCTTGTACTCAGGGCAATTTTGAATTTATAGGTGATCTTTGAGTATGGTTGTACTCATCCATTGATACTTTTGTATTAAACATAAATAAGTGTCATAATTCTTACACTATACTAAAATTTTGTCATTTAATTTCAAAAATCTCCAATCATAAACATCCTTCTTGAATAAATAAACTCAGGATCTTACATGTCTACCCCCGTTAAAGAAGGTTGTGTCCTTTAAATCTTATTACACATTAGACAACTAGGGATAAAACATACTTAATCGTCTTCTAACTCCTAAGTAGTGTAATTACCTTTTCTATGTACCAGACTTTTAACAAACAAATCTCCTTGTTCCGTACTTTTTTGCTACCTTTTATCAAGTATTGCTACTAGCTTTTCCACAAAACTAAACTTGTATATATCATAATATCATTTAATGGCACGTAGGATGCTTCCTCTAGGAAACATTTTCCGTAGGCGTGATATGTAGAATGTATTATGTATCGTGCACAACTCATCCCTTGACTTGGAAACTTTAGCATAACATAATTGTAATAGCCCGAGTTCCAAGGTCAAATGTAATAGTTAAAATAAAAGAAATATAAACTTTACATTTTGTATATTGTTAAACGATTAAGTAATTAGTGAAATGACTATTTTAAATTTAAAGTTTTAGATGAGTTTTAATGTCGTAAGAGACCGTTAAAATATATATAAATATAATAATATATTATATTAAAACGTGCTCCGTTTTTAACGAAATTTGGGTCGACTCGTAGAGAAAAATAATCTCGTCTCAATGGCATATTTGAAATTTTATATGACGTTATATTTAAAAAGTTATAAGAAGAAAACAAAGTAAGTAGCTGAATTAATTATATGACGTTATATTTAGTTTTTCATAGTTTTCCACCTGCCTGCCTGCTTGTTTATAAATAGAGATCTTAAGGTTGAATTTAGATTATAAGTTTTCTTGGGAACATTCGAATATAAAAAGAATCCCGAGTATCGATACCCCATTAGATATTGTTATTAGTCGTTTTTGGAGCTCGGTTAGGAGCACGAGTAGGGAGTCTGCGTCAAATTGTCGTGGATAGTTTTAAAGTTTCCGTTTAAGTTTATGTTAAATTAATTATTATTTATTTTAGATTATTATTATTATTAGGAGTAGTTTTATTATTATTATTATTATTTTTAGACGTTAGGGTTATTGTTAGGGGTAGGTATCGGGTAGCCTAGCCTTAGTTAGGCATGGACCATCACCCATGCTTAAACAAGGTAGCGTAAACCAATATCCAACCATTACAATAACTAGTTGGTTGTACCATTACTTAACCTAAGATTACTTTAACTGTATTAGGACCTGTAGATATTACTAGATTATACTAAAAAAGGTTATCATTTTTTGGGCAATTGCTAAACAGGTGAGTTCCTCTGAACTGTTTTCTAAAACGGGACGTGATGTTCTGATAACTAGTAATAATTGAAGAATTGACTATCAATAGCATATATTATATGTGGCAATGCTTGATAGGATGATTGAGGGCTGCTTGTATGATTCTGCTTTAGACAGTTGAGTTTGTATACATAGTCTGGTTATATGAATTTATATTATGCTTACTCTATTTCTATATGTTTGCCATGGCTGTATCTGCTTGATGCAATAGTCAATATTAATATCTTTTGAATCTTGAAAAAATGCTATGTTCATGAACTCATAACCTTTATGCTGAGTCCTAAAAGTTTTCTATTTTATGAACACACATCCTAGGTGCCAAGAGATTGCAGAAATTGGAGATTACGGGCTGGTTTACGAGGAAATAGAGGTCTAGAGCGCTACTGAAGATTCGGATCTCTAATATAGTAAAACTGATGTAATGGTATCATCTAGCATGACAAATATAATGTATATTTTAATGTATGATCAAAGTTAGACTTCCATTGTGAACTCCATTATTACTATGTGTTCTTTATTTCCGATGCGTAACGCTCCCTAGGATAGCCCAGGAGGCGGACGTTACAAATTGGTATCAGAGCCATAGTTTAAGCGAATTAGACATTATCAGTTAATGTCTAAACTTAAACTAAGATTGGGAAGACTATGTAGATTTTCAAACGAGTCAAGTAACGTGATGATAGATAAGAAGAGTTAGATATGTGTTAGGCATATAGTGAAAGATAATTAGAATACATAAATAATGTAAAGGTTAATAGTAGTTAGCTAATGTTATTAAGGATTTAGATTTGTAAATTATGTTTTGGTTTGTTATCATTTATGTTTACCTAAACATAATAAGTAGATTAGGAATTGTAGAAGACGTACACCTCTACGGATAGTCTTATGTTAATTAGTCTAATTAATAGAAGTGACTAGGCAAGACAAGTCATGATTAGTAATAGTCAATTAAATTATAAAATAGAATGTTCAGGAAAACAAGCGAACAGAAATGCTCAATAAGGATGACATTCATATTCAACACTCATGTTGATACATTATAAAGGAAAGCTAGAATATTCATGTGAGGTAAATTGATTATTACGCTTGGATCCACATAATGGTGAATTTTTAATGAAAAGAGTATCCTAGTAAGATTCTAACATGTTGATTATTGCCTATGTCTTAGTGGTGAAGTGACAGCTCCATATGACAAGAATCAGTGGTGTAATGGAATATAAACATATGGGCTAGATGTACATTATTAGATATTCAAATGTTGTATTAGTATTCATCAAGAGTGTCAATCGACAAGATAAAATAAAATATAAAGTGATGAATAGTATGTTGAGAAAGGATACTTCCCTAAAACATTGTAACTAGTATCATGTAACCGAAAGCAAGATGGTTTGTCAAAGGTGATAGTGGATGTAAAACGGATATAAAGAACTATGAAAAGTAAAATTAGATAAAAAAGGAAATACAAAACTTTATCTTCAAGATGTCAAGATTATTACTGCCACTCAACCAAAAAATTAATCCGGATAAAATAAAAAGCAAATTACAGAAAAGTTTCTCATTATCTAGAACTAAAATTATAAACTAAGAAAATAGAAGAGTAAGTACAAAAGTGTGCTTATAAGTCCTTCATGACGTGCAACTCTCTAACCTTTGATAACAACAAGAGATCGGTAGAGACACATAAGTGCTGAAGTCAAATGAAAGCTATCTTAGACATTTATGAGTACATGCAACCAATTAGATCTAATTTGCGGTATATTCATTTCAATCAAAAAGATTACACTGGTGCGAATAAAAATCCTAGTATCAACTATCTTTAGGCCATATATGAATTAAGAAACTCAAGCTTTACACCATACCTTCATAAGTAGAATGAATAATGGGAGACAAAAGACAATATTTAACATCATTAAGAATCATATGATAAGATTGAATGGTAACTTGATTCCTATTGACTTGATACCTATGGAAACCCAAATATTTGAGGTAGTCAAATGAATTGACTAGCAAATCTTTAACTAAGTATAAGTCACGTCTGACAGAAGAATGGTATAAATTAGATTGCCTAAAAAGATGGTAGTATCTGATGAATGAGTAGAAAACATTATCATTATGACTCAGGTCCATAAACTTTTAAGAAAATAATATATTATTGTTCTAGCATATGCCATGAGCACCATGAAGAAACAGAAAGTTTAAATCATTTTTAGAACAAGATATGATCACTATGAATTATTGGTGATCTACTAGATTTCACTAATGCATTATGGATATTCTATATTCATGGAGCATATGATAAAGTTTATAAACACTATTTAGATAAATTCATCATCGTTTGTTTCAGGAACATTCTGATATATTTGAACGACTGAAGAGACCACGAGGATCATGTTAGAGAAATTCTATAATTACATGAGAAATTCTATAATTACATAAGAAATGCAAACCTTGTACCAAATTCTAGGAATATAAATTTTAAATACATAAAGTTTAATTCTTAGGTCATATGTTCAACGAGTAAGACGGACAAATAACACGTGCTAAGAACAAGCAATTAAGAAATAAGAAACACCAAAGAATCACACATGATTTTAAAGATTTCTAGATTTTGAAGGTTACTATAAAAGATTTATTCACGCTTTCCAAACACCAATAAAAATAAAATAAAATATTAATTGACTATGATTATGAGATGCAATATTATCCAGGAAAAAGAAAAGTTAGACAATGATGCACTCTATAGAAGAAAATGACCTAATCATTAAGAATTTGTACATCTAAGAAAATAATATTCAGATAAACCCCTTAGAACAAATTGGTATTTACATTAAAAAAAGAGAGAGAAAAAATAAATGATTGGTATGCAAAAGCTATTAAGATATGAAAGTCATAGTATCCTAAACCTGCATAATCGGATAGGAGTTTTGAGTCTTGGCAGATTACAAGATATAATACTAATGGAAGCCTATGAATCAAAATATATAGAGTACACATATAACAATAAAAATGCATCAAGATTTAATGCTTACTAGTATTCAGGATTCAAAGATCAATCACAAGACATGTAAAAAAATGCATTATCTACTTAGGAATTATGGTGGAACATCAGAAATTATCTAACCAGATACAACAATCTTAAATATGGTAATGAAAATAGAAAAATAGAATTTGTTAATTTTATGATCAAGTTATGAGTATGACAGCATCTAGCTAGTGGATGATAGGTTTACCAAATTAGTACACTCTCTACCTATCTATAAACTATAAGATAGAAATGTTAGTCAAACTCTATTAGTCTCACATTAAGATTTACCTATTTTGATTATATCTGATAGAGTTTATCGTTTCACTTCAAAATTATAATAAGGTTTCCAGAAGAAACTAAGAACTCAAGTAAATTGGAGAACCTTATGTTTCATAATAGTAGTAGACTTTCCTTGAGAATTAAAACCCTAAGCAATATAATATATGAATATATTAGAGTTCGTATAACAAGAGTTTGATATGATTTGATCACTTTTACGCTAAAGGAAATTCTAAAAAATAAGGATACGGTGGTTAACAAAAAAACTATTAATCGTACAATATAGTAATCTTAGCTCAATAGATAATTTCACTAGTATTGGTCGAGCGGTAAGGTTAAAAATAAATCTGAGAAAACTTGGGAATTGATAGAAGAAATAAAATCCAAATACCCTCAACTCTTCGGGTAACCTTCAGATTTCGAGGACGAAATTCTTTTAAGCAAGGAAGAATATAACAGCCCGACTTCCAGGGTCACATGTAATAATTAAAATAAAAGAAATATGAACTTTACATTTAGTATATTGTTAAACGAGTAAGTAATGAGTAAAATGACTAATTTAAAATTAAAGTTTTAGACGAGTTTTAGTGTCGTAAGAGACCGTTTAAATATATAAATTATATAATATATTATATTTAAACGTGCCATGTTTTTAGCGAAACTTGGGTTGATTCGTAGAAAAAAATAAGCTAGTCTCAATAGCATATTTGAAATTTTATAAGACGTTATATTTAAAAAGTTATAAAAAAACAAAGTACGCAGTTGAATTAATTATAATGATATAGTAATAATATTATTTAAAAATTAATTAAGTTAGCAGGCAGGCACACCACTTTTACATGTCACATCGCTGCTTTAGTTTTCCACCTGTCTGCTTATAAATAGAGAGCTTAATGTTAAATTTAGATTATAAGTTTTCTTGGGAACGTTCTAATATAAAAAGAATCTCGAGTAATTGATAACCGATTGGGTATTGTTATTAGTCGTTTTTGGAGCTCGGGTAGGACCGCAAGTAGGGAGTCTACGTCAAATTGCCGTGGATAGTTTTAAGGTATGTTTTCGTTTAAGTTTATGTCAAATTAAATTATTATTTATTTTAGATTATTATTATTATTAGGAGTAGTTTTAGTATTATTAGTATTATTATTTTTAGGCGTTAGGGTTATTGTTAGGGGTGGGTATCGGGTAGCCTAGCCTTAGTTAGTTATGGACCGATCACCTATGCTTAAACAAGGTAGCGTAAACCAATATCCAACCATTACAATAACTTGTTGGTTGTACCATTACCTAACCTAAGATTACTTTAACTGTATCAGGACCTAGAGATATTACCCGAATTGTACTAGAAAAGGTTATCAACTTTTGGGTAACTACTAGACAGATGAGTTCCTCTGAACTGTTTGCTAAAACGGAATGTGATGTTCTGATAACTGGTAATAATTGAAGAATTGACTGTCAATAGCATCTATTATATGTGGCAATGCTTGATAGGATGCTTGAGGGCTGTTTGTATGATCTTGCTTTAGCCAGTGGAGTTTGTATGCATAGCATGGTTATGTGAATTTATATTGTGCTTACTCTGTTCCTATCTGTTTGCTATGGCTGTATCTGCTTGATGCAATAGTCAATATTAATATGTTTTGAATCTTGAAATATGTTATGTTCATGAACTCAAAAGCTTTATGCTGAGTCCCAAATGTTTTCTATTTTATGGACACACATCCTAGGTGCCAAGAGATTGCAGAAATTGGAGATTACGGGTCGGTTTACGAGGAAATAGAGGTCTAGAGCGCTACTGAAGATTCGGATCTCTAATATAGTTAAACTGATGTAATGGTATTATCTAGCATGACAAATATAATGTATATTATGATGTATAATCAAAGTTAGACTTCCACTGTGAACTCCATTATTACTATGTGTTCTGTATTTTCGATGCGTAACGCTCACTAGGATAGCCTGGGATGCGGGCGTTACAATAATCCTTGACTTAGAATTTGCTTTGTCATCTTCTTTTATCAGTATGCGAATTCTGTCAATCTTGATTAGCTTTAAGATCAATGACTCCAAATTAGGTTAATATATTCTATAGTCATCTCTACAACATGTTTATTACTAAGATCCTATTGACCAACTTCTTTCTAATATATTAGACTTCAACATTTTCTACCTTATAGCATTTCATAAAAAGGCAACCCTATACTTGACACGTAGTTATTATTATATAAGAACTCTACTAATGGCAAGTGCTTGTTACAACTTCCTCTTACGTCCACAATTCATGCCTACAACATATCCTTCAAGGACCGATTTATACGTTAACCTTGAGCATCTATTTGCATGATATGTTGAACTAACTCATAGTCTAGTTCTAATTCATCTTGAAATTTCCTCTAAATTGGAAAGAAGAATGAGTATCATGATATCATACAATTGTTGCACTTCATGCATTGACACTGCTTCCCTTATATATACTTCAATTATACACTAAAAGGAATAAGTTTCCTATAAAGATAGAAAATAAACACTCTTTATCAAACATTCTACGATGAACCACATCGTAACATGACTTTTTGTAATCTTTGGCAATTTCGTTCATGAATCCAGTAATATGTTACTACTTCTAGTTAAAATTTTATATCGTATGGATCTTTCCTTATGGTTTTTGTTGCTCAACATTGACTTACAAACATATTATTTGATTTCACACATCTTAATAATACCATGCTTCATACTTAAGCACCAATAATCTCTTTTGTGAGTATTGTAATAATCCTATTAACACAACCATGGTTAATGGTTATACGCTCATGTGCAAGATGGTGAATGTGAATTTCAAGCAACAAAAAATCAAGAGTAAATTTCGATTTTGGTCCCTGTGGTTTAACCATTTTAACCATTTCAGTTCAAAAAGGAATCTTTGATCATATCATGCCCTGTGGTTTCATTTTTGTAACGGTTTTGGTCCTTGACACTAACTCTGTTAGTTTTCTTGGTTAAATCTAAATGTATTTTGGTCCTTTTACACCTAAAGCTTCTATATTCTTCATCTTCTTCACTATTATATCCGATCATAAGCTCAATATCCCTCCGACTACCTCTCCCTCTGTCATCTCCGTCATGAAACGCCACCAACCTCCGCATAAACACCTTCGCACAAGACCCAGAACGCTGTCGTTCACCCTCCATCTCCTCCTCTCTCTCCGCCACCGTCTTCTCCACCTTCTCCCCCTCCTTCGGAGAAAAACACGACGACCGACAAGGAAACAAACAGCTAAACTCCGATCCAAACGCCCGTAAAGCTTCATAAATCGTCAATGGCAGATGAACCCACCTCTGATTATTCCTCTGCTCCGGAAAATGTTCATGATTACTACCAAAAGTACCACCACCATGGTGATAACTCGACACAATACTCGTACGTTCTAGCTTCCTGAAACTAACATCTCCGGTGAAATGCCTTCGTGACAAACTCCTCAACCGTTTCCCCTGTTTCTTCTTACTCTTGATCCTCACCTGACCAATGCATGTCACCTTAGGCAACAAGGGTTCTTGATTCTCGAACCCACCGCCCCTTTTCTTCCTGGTGGCCAGAAACATCGCTGGAGACGCAGCCCCTTTGATGCTACGATTGGTTCTCATCCTCCAGCTGAGGGAGGTAGTCAACGAGAACGGTGGGTCTCGACCACCGGCTCTACCGGGGCTTAAGATCGACTTCGCTGAGATCTTCATGGAGGTAAGGGTTGATGTGGTTGGCTAGGGTTTGGGTGTGGATGGTGGCGGTGGAGATGTGATGATAGAAGTAGGTGTGGAGATGTGATGATAGATGTGATAGTTAGGTTTGACTTTAGGGTTTTTATTTTATTATAATTTATTTTATTTTATTAATTTGGTTTTAGGTGTAAAAGGACCAAAATACCCTTATATTTAACCAAGAAAACTAACAGAGTTAATGTCAGGGACCAAAACCGTTACAAAAATGAAACCACGGGACATGATATGATCAAAGATTTCTTTTTGAACTGAAATGGTTAAAATGGTTAAATCGCAAGGACCAAAACTGAAATTTACTCAAAAATCAATATCAAGGATCTAGATGGACACCAATGTGTTTATGCTGACACGACCATGTTATATGGGAAAAACAAACAAGGTTACATATTTTTTGACGTGTCATCACCACATTAACTACCCAACTCATTTTCCACCATAATATTAAGACAAAATGGACTAAAGTTTCATTTTCATTGGTTTCTCTCTCCCTCTCTCTCTCTCTATAACCGTTATTCTCTCCATATTTAATATCTTTCTTCAAAGGCATCATCAAACTCTAAGGATCACTGCTTGCATGTCTAGGATCTGGGTTCTTAAGGAGGCTAGCATCATTCCATAGGTTATCATAAATGAAGATGGCTCTTAGACCATGGTTTATTCTCTAAAATATTTCATACATTTTAACCAATATTATGATGATACTACTTGTTTGGGTGAAAAAATAAGCTAAGGATTTTGTTTTGAGCCTTGAATAGTAGCATCTACGTGTTTATATGTAAACTATACCAGAATCTAGGTGTAAAATGCATCAAGAACATTATACATTTGAAGAAATCATGTAAGAGGAGTTTGGATTATAAGAAATTGGCATACATGATGCAAAAATGGTTATATGCATGACTAAAATGGTTTATGATATATCATAAGTTTGTAAAGAATAGATTTTTGAGAATTACCATCCAAATTGCAAGGCAAAAACCAAGTAAAAATAACCACTAACCATCAAATTTACTTCACGCATATTCAGAATCCACCTCACCGGCGCCTTGCCAACACCAGCGCCTTCTCCGCCGTCACCTCACCCCCTACTCTCTCCCCCCCACCACCTAAACGTCTCCACCTTCCCCACAGCCACCACCACGTCATCACCTTCACCACCGGAAGCCTAATGCCGGAAGCTTCCCCCAATCACCGGACCCACCTCACCACTGGACCCACCTCACCACCGGACCCACCTTCCCCACAGCCACCACCGCGTAGTCACCTTCACCGCCGGAAGCTCTACGCCACCGTCACCTTCCCAATCGGACCCACCTCATCACCGCACCACCGGACCCGTCGTCACCTGCGACTCCACCTTCCACCTCACCGCCGTCACCTGCCGTCACCTGTTACCCGACAACCCGCCCAACACACCCACAGTCACTCACCGCCGTCACCTGCCATCACCTGTTACGAGTTGTTGTTCCTCTAGGTTTCTGTGAGCCTTGTAACCCTCGAAGGTTACAGACTTAAATTGCTCGGCGAACCCTAACTTGGGAACCCCACACTGTCAGATCTTTCTATCCTTTTATATTTCCTGTTTAGTTCTAGAATAACTTTGTAGTCTGCTCTAAAATATATAATTATGTTTCTTTCGTTTAGATTGTTTGGCTGGGTTAGGAGTACCAGCATTCTGGTTTAAATAGGGAGAGCCATCCCCTATTCTTGTGCATGTTATAGTGTCTTGTGACTTGATATATTTCTGCTGCTGGTTTTGATTGTGTGTTACCTGTGTTTTGTTGATCTTACGTGAGTGACTGCTTTTGTTTATGCTTTATTAGTGTGGCAACCTCTTTTTAAGGTGTTTCTTGTCACGCTGAGTGAGTGAGGTATAATAAGTAACAGGAGACATTATGTTGCCCCTAGATCATGTTCGGTGACGAGAGATGCAACTACAGGGAAAAAGGGTTATAGATTACGACTGGCATCGTGAAATGTAGGAACCTTTACTGGTAAGTTATTAGAGTTAATAGATGTGTTAAGGAGACGTAGGGTTCAGATATCGTGCCTCCAGGAGACTAGATGGCGGGGTGGGAGGGCAAAGGAGTGTAATGGGTATAAACTATGGTATTCAGGGTCAGATAGAACAAAAAATGGAGTAGGTTTTCTAGTTGCCAAAGAACTTCAGGATAATGTAGTGGAGGTTAGAAGATACGACGATAGACTTATGTTGTTAAGGATAATAATAGGGGACGAAGTAGTGGCTGTA